>SNQJ01S0095352.1:36471-46934 GCA_010110895.2 Picea sitchensis | reverse complement strand
GAGGGTCCTCCAACTTTGTAAGGCCATAACTCTCAAACCGTGAGGAGTTATGTGACGTTCTACATACCACTAGAAATGGCATGACATGTACTATCCATATAGAATAGTATTATCTAAAAATATATCATAACTTATATTGTTACCCATCAATCAAACTTGGGTCCATTACCCAATCCCGAGGTCTCCAACTTCTCATGGCCATAACTCTCTAACCGTGAGGAATTATGTGATTTTCCACATACCACCGGAAATGAAATGACAAGCACTATCCATCTAGTATATTTTTCCTGACAGATTCACTTTCCTTCATCTCATTATTCCACAATTAAGCATGGGTTATCTTACTCCACAAAGCGTCTTCCCATGAGGGATTTCACCATAAGGGGACCACTTTGGAGTTCATCCATATTTAATTCTTATCAACCATGAAAAAACAATAATGAGTCATATTTAAATCAAATAATATTGGGTCCATTACCCAAAACTTTATGCTATGGGGCTTTCTTCAAGGGTTGACATCAATGACAACCAACCTTAATTAACAGATGTACAATAGAATTGAGGTCGAACTCCAAGGAGTGCAGTAGGCACTACAGTCTAGTCGTGTAGTCCTCAATGCACCTCTGTCATTGAGAACACCAAAACCGAGAGAGGAGCCAGCCCAAATCCACCATCTCGTTGATACAGTTGAAGCTTGACTTCGACGAGCACAAGAGAAAATAGCGCAAGCCACCCAGGCTTTGGTACAAGTACAGGGAGTACTTGTAGAACAACGTCGAGCTTCCGAACAGGAAAAAATTTCTCTCCAAGCGAAGTTCGATGAAGAAAAGGCACAACTGCAGCAAGGCAAGGAACAGTTGCTTGCTGAGCAACTCGAAGTAAAGGAAGCGGTCAACAGAGCACTGCACTCTGTGACTGTCGTAGAAGTAAAGGAAGAGGATCAAATCACAAAGCAGGTAGCACAACTTCAATAAGTGATCCAGCAGTTGCAACAACACATCGCATACCTAGAACTATGCATTGTGCCCAAGACCCCACAAGAGGTAAAGGACCAAAGAGAAGTAATTTCCAAGAGCGCAGTTGAAAGGCTAAAGGCCCTGACCTTAGAATGCAAGAAATTCGTTGATCACAATGCCTAGACATATGAGAAACTTACCGAGAACCCAGAATTGCAGGCACTAGAGTCGCAGCTCCAGGAAGCGAAGAAGCACGCAGAAATACTACAGGCACAACTGAAAGCCCTGATAGCTATGGAGAGAATGAAGAGATCTCAAGAGCAGTGAACCACCCAGCAGCAAATCCATACTATCCAGAGCAGAGTTATGGAGATAACTCATAAACTCCAACCTATGCAAGATAAGGCCTATCAGTTGTTTACAGAGGTTGAAGGCCAAGGAGCATAACTGGAGTAGGTTAGAACCGTAGCCGAACAATGCCTGGAAGGACCTGTGAATGATGCATTCATTCAAGAGTTTGTTGAATAAGAGATTTTATCACAGTGGCAAGTTGAAGCAGTTCGCACAAGATCGAAGCAGAACTTCCTACATCAGCATGACTCGGGACGAGTCACAGGTGAGTGTTGGGGGTCTATTGGCCCTTGATCAAGTTTTGAGGGATCTAGTCAAGTTTGACCTATTTCGGGACTTCGACAGCCTATCGAAAGAGGAGTGAAATATGAAGCGGAGATCATGGATCTCGGGCCCTTTTTTGGGTCCTTTTTAGGTTTTGGGGATTATGTAATGGGCATGGGATGTCGGCCCATGGGTTTACCCATGTTTAGGCCTATTTTTTAATATATATATATATATAGATGTCTAGGAAATATAGAGAAGGACAAATGGCTATGTGCTAGATCTATGTGATTGAAGAATTGTAAGCTTTGTGCACACTGTGTCGGACTTGCAGAGTTGAGTGCAAGTCATTGTAAGAGGTTGTGGAAGGTTGTGTACTTAGATCTACCAGGGAAGGAGGATCTAGCGAGCTGCGTAGATATCATGTCCTAGGAGAAGTAGAGTTTTGAGACTCTGTGCTTGTAACCGATTGATTGAAGACAATAAAGAATAAGAGTTGGCAGATGTAGCCCCAGGGTGGAGGTGAACCACGTAAACACTGTGTTGTTCTGCTTTTTGCTTGTCTTGATGTGTTTATAACTTCTTTTACTAAGTTCTTTGATAGAGATAGATAAATCTACTTATGCTTTGTGCTAATGATGTGTAAGAATGTTAGATCTGATCTATATGAGGGTGCTCAGTGCTTGATCTACTAGATATGACCTGTCTGTTTTGATAAAGTACTTAAATACATCATATTTTAGTGAATGATGTGACGCTCTGTTCTATCTGCCTAGTAGTTATTGGTTGAACATTGATGATTTGTTGATGCTAATTGTTATGTTAAGTAATATAATCAAAGATTTGTGTCCCAGCTAAGGTTGTAGACACTTGAGTCCTGCAACCACCCCTGCCTCTACCTCGGGTGAGACTTTATCTTCTTCGTGGGTGTTTCCAAAAGGGCTGGTAGTTAGGGTGTTGTTGATGCATTGTTGTAGCGTTGAACCCTGGGTTTGCCCCTGTGCCAACACATTGTTTCAGCAGTGGGGCCTAGATATCATAGGACCAATTAACCCACCTTACTCATAGTAGCACAAATATATTCTCACGACGATGAATTATTTTATAAGATGGTATGAATCTTTACCGTTAAGGGAAGTAAACATGAATCAGGTAATTTCATTCTTAAACTCGCATATTATTACTCGTTTCGACATGCCTGAATGTTTAGTTTTTGATAATGCTTCTTATTTTTCTTCCTTGGACATGAATGTTTTTTCTTTAGAAAAAGAGATTAATCTAAAATACTCAACCAGTTATTATCCCCAAAGAAATGTCTTTGTTGAGTCAACAAACAAAAATCTGATCAAAATAATAAAAATAACAGTGTCGGAAAATCATAAAAATTGGCACAATGCATTATATAACGCACTTTGGGCTGATAGGGTCACTCCAAAAGCTTCCATCGGTAATTATCATTTATTCCTCGTTTATGGAAGATAATCTATCCTTCCTCCCCACATATATCTCCCCTCACTGCAATTATCTCAGAAAGTTCAGGAGGAAGAATGTCCCCCTTTAGAGAATCGAATAAACACTTTACTAAAATTGGAAGAAGTTAGGACACAAGAAAAAAAAAATAGACCAACACCAAGAGATTGTTAAAAACTGGTTTGATACAAGTTCATCCTCAATTATAAACTTTAATTTATGATATTTGGTCCTCAAATGGGAATAAGCACATGATGATAAAGGAGAAAACACTAAGTTTCAAAACCTGTGGTTGGGACCTTTTTTCATTGCAAAACAATTGGGTCCTAGCTCTTTTCGTTTACAAAACTTGGAAGGACAGCCAGACACTTTTCCAGTGAATTGTCAGACTCTCAAGAAATACTTCACCTAAGAAGAATCAGACCTACCCCCTGTAAATATCCCTAGATTTTTATTTTTTTCTGTTTTCTTTATGATTGATTATTTTCTTTGTTGCTTTCTTTCTTTTCTTAAAAGTTATTTCTAACTCATAATCCATTATTGAGGGGAATCTTTTTTAATTATATGTATCACTAAAAGCAGCTGAAACAGTTTAAGCATTTAAATGTTAAGTTTTAACTTGGATCAATGAGCTATAAGACAATTATTCTAGAAGTCTCTGCCCAATCATTGTTCCTAATTTTTTGTCAAGATCTTGGGGAAGTATGATCATCTTTAAACTTTTCATGTTGTCCCATCTCTAATTATATCAACTCTAAGCGCTTCCCCATCCTTGAGATGATTTCTTGATAGAAATATAAATGTCTAAACCATGATGAAAACTATCAGTTCTTACAGAACAAAAAGGAAATATTAATGATCAATCATATGATGGCTTGGTTGTTAGATCTTCAGTATCTCCCTTCTCTCTTGTTATCATGAAACCTCAAAAAATTTATCTTTATAAATGACTAAGGAGAGTTGGAAATACTTTAACATGTGGGAAATGTGTGTAAACCCATCGGGGTACTGAAAAGGCCTTCTAGCAACGGGTAAATGCGCACATGATACCAAGACAAATTCGTCGAGGTACTAAACAGACCTACTGGTAGAAAAGCAATGTCGATTCCAAGATCTGTCATGTAGCAAAGCAAAGCAATAGCAGAGGCCATAGGCCTCTCACAGGAAGGAGACCGTTGGTTCAAAAACCTAAAAATAGAAGGTATCCCTTGGAATATATTGATGATTTCCAAAAAGTCATGCTACAATGTTAAAGGTACACCCATCCATCTCTTCAAGACTCGTTGGCATAGTTTTTTTTAATAATCAAACAATTTTTCACTTGTGAGGGATGTTGTGGATAGGTATTTTTATTTCATGTGTGCCTATTAATGGTGTTCCAAGGTTTTAATTTAAACTTGCCATTTTATTTGCTTAAAATCCTACAAAAGATATATGGGTTCTATCAGAGACAATACCCCAACTAAGAATCCAGTATTTTCCACCATGGTTTAATCTGAGTTTTGGTTAATGCCCATTTATTAAAGGTATGAGATATTTGGTAAGGATTCCTTGTTAGGAATGGTTTTGTTTCATTTCCACCAGAACCGATCAATAGTTTACCTCTGTGTGTTGACAAGTCTATCGACCCTTTCCTATCATCTCACTCTCTACAAAACGTTCGAGTGGAAATCGCAGAAGACCCTACACTACCTTTCTATACCCTTATTTATTCTCGTCAATCAGCTAAGGTCATCCCCAGGAAGAACAAATTCATTCAAAAGAAGTCCTTGGAGGAAGTTTTGAGTCGTCTAAGGATAAGGTACCTGTCGTCCCCGATCCTGTTGAGAAATCAGTTTATGAAAATGAAATTAAAATCGCAAGACAAAGCAATAAAAACACATAGGGGGTTAATGATTTAGATTTCAGGAATAAAAGGAATGGAAGACTTCTTTCAAGAATGACCAAGAATCGACACCAAAACCATGATAAACCTATCCCCACAGTTGATATCGAGGACATGATCTCTATTGATGACGCAAGTTCTAATGCCACTAGATAGAATCACCCCAATATGATTTTGTTTCTAACTTTCCTCCATTTCTAAAAGAGCAAGAAGAATGTTTTGGAATCCAGTATGATTTGAAAAGGCTTATGGCGCAGGATAAACCATTAAACTCAGATCATACTCGCCCACTATCGAATCTGGAACAAGTATACTGTGAGGATTGTTTTAATTGGATCCAGATACCAGGGCATCTTGTATCTACAGGATCAACTAAATCAAGTTATGGCTCATAACTTAGCTTTGGAAAAGGAAAATGAAGATTTGAGAGATAGCATCCAACTGGTTTCACCCAGGGCCAGCAAAAGGTTCAAGACGTCAGGGGATATTATTATAAAAAAATCCACCAATTTCAACGTTGTTATCAATTCAGAATTATCTCATGTTTTTTTTTCAAAGGTTCAATGGGTAAACATTCTTCTTGGAATTTACATTTGGTTTGTTTAGTGATAATTGAAATTGTTTTATTTTGGTTTTTATTAGACTAGCTATAGAATCATAGATTATGTAGCTTGTCTTTAATTAGTTTATTTGATTTCTTTTCTAATTTAAATTTTGTTTTTATTCTTAGGTGTGAAGGAGATCAATGTGAAAAGGTTAAAGGAATGATTAAATAGTTGGAAGTGCCCCAAATTTGTAATTTTCATTTTGAGAAACAGTTTAAATAATATTTTGATAATGTAATTATTTTGAATAGTTGTCACAACAGACCTATTTTTTTGGTTACTTTTAGTAAAGACTTTATTAAAATGGATCTATCTCTATCTTATGAGATATGAGAAACAAACCATGAATTTATTTTAAATACTGGTTCTTTCCTAGAGACAGAGGCAATTCTTTTGGGACCTGATGATGGACTTATCATTTTGAGAAATATATGGAATGCAGTTTAATTTTTGCCTTTAGTCCTTCTGTAGACTGTACAATGTGATTATTGGTCTTCATAGATTTTTTGGGCATGAAAAACTTATCTGTTATGAATTAGAATTAGACTGTTCAACATTTATGTTTTCATGTTGTGCTTATCTCTCATGTGGTCCATTATTCATTGGTTATTATAATCTCTGTGACTAATCATCTATCTATACATTTTGATGTTACATCGAATGTTGGATTTTTTATAATACCATTTGCCAAAGATTGAAGTTAATTTCATCTTCAGCTTTTGAATAATTTAAAGTTACATGAGTAAAAATTCATGTGTCTTTCTGTTTATCATAGATTGCTTTCGAAATACAAAAAAAATCTTTGAGTTGTTTCAGGAAATATCATTCTTTGCTTCTTGCCATAGCTTTATGCGTGGCAACAGGTTAAGTGGAGATTACATTATTCATAAAGACAAATATAACTTAGTACCTTTTCTTTATAGTTGATCAACATCAGGTTAGTTAGCTTTCTTTTTATTTGATTTATTTACTATATGAATGAATAACGATTAAATCGTTCAAACTTTAATGCTTTGTTCATTAGTGTTATATCGTTTCCAATCTTATTTGTTCATTTGTTGTTATTTTCTACTTATAGTAATAGAATGATTTCCTTTAGTTTTACATCTTATTTAAACTTTGATTCATTAGTTAAAATTATCATTTTCACAAGGCTTTATTTAAACCTTGTATCTGTACATGTCTATTGTATATAATACGACTATAAGCTAAGTAAGTATATATGTGTGTTAACTAATAAGATTATGTAGTTAGGTAGTTTTACCTCTCCTAGTTATTTTAGCATCTTAATTGGCTAACAGAGCCCTAAAACCCGTCAGGGTAGATTATTCCAAACGAATTGGATTAAATAGACAACCCGGGACCAGATCTTCCCTTCTCGTTGACGGTGTGTCGTAAACGCCCGTCAACAAATCTTAAGTAAAACACTACATAATGAAGAGATTGTGTAGAAACTTGTAAGATATATTGTGACGAACTATTATAGTGGAATATCCATGGCACTATATAGTTCATATTGGTATATGATTATTTTTGTTTGGGTATTTTGAGAGAAATTGTATGATCTAGATATTGGTGTAAGAAGGAACTCTCAAAACCTTATCCATGACAAATGAGTGCAAGAAAAATCCAAGGGATTATTTAGAGGAGATATTTCAAATCTATAAGAACAAGTCATTGTCATCTCCCACAACATGATAATCCTCATGGAAACTCTAAAAAGTAGGCTTGGACATTTCAAGGGGTTTGGTAGCTCTAACTTAGAAGTTGGCTTAGACAAGAAATCTAGCAACAACGAATACCCAAAAAAGGAGCCAAAGAAATAGAGACCAAGTTTTAGCATCACCTCTTTCTAATCCATGTTTAAAGTAGAAGAACAAATGTATATCAATCCCTATCAAGGTGAGATTGATGTTCAATGGTTGCAACAATTAGAATTCTATCCCAATGTTCATAACATAGTAGAAGATAAAAATATGGCATTTTCCCAACTAAAGTTCAAGGGCCATGCCCAAAGTTGGTGGGAAATCCACATGGAGATGGTTGGGATGGAGGGTAGTCCCCCAATAACTAAGTGGGAGGTGTTTAAAACTCTTATTAAACCCTAGTTATACTCTATTGGGTATGGACTAATGGATCCATTGGCATTACTTTCGATGAAAGAAAGGGTAGAGTGTACAATAGTACATCACTAAAATCATAAAAAAAGACATTATGTTGGGTATATATCCCAAGAACCTAGATGTAATCCTCAAGTATCTTGGTGGTCTCCATAGTTAGTCATTTAAGGAGGCAAGTGATTTCCTTTAAACCTAGGACCTTTGTCTTGGACATAGTTTCATTGATGTATTGTCATTGATGTCAACAGTCGATGATGCACATCAAGATCAGAAGGGAAAGCGCATTGCAGAAACGTGATCGAGGTCGAAATCCCTACAGGAAAAACCAGGACCATTGGATACACAAGCACTAGATCAAGGGCAGGGATTGATTGCGGAGCACGAAGGGAGAATTAAACTACATGTTATTTACAATCCCGCAATTAGTCTAGACCGTCAAATCTCATCGATTCAAAGATCGATGACTGTGGTTGATCCACCAACAATCACACAACTTCAATTGCGGAGTTTGGGAGACGGGATAAACCACGCACAATTTATGGTTCTGCAATCCACATTGACCGTCGATGGTCACCCACCAATAGATCTAAGTTTGGCATCAGTTCCACTACCAACGAGCAGTTTCCATTGCGGAACCTGATGATAGTTTTAAACGTCGTGCTAGATGGGACTCCTCGACAATCCAAGATTGTTGGATCGAGTAAAGTGGAAGGATAGGATAATAAAATACCAAGGTTGAAGCCCCAGAGTCGCAAAATCTCATCAACCGTTGGATCTGGAAAAACCCCAAGAATGTTGATCTCTTCAGAGCACGCCAAGGTAGAAGTGGCCAAATTCATCACTGACTAGTTCGACAGAAAAGGGTTGAGAACAAGTAAGATTACCTGAAGGTCGAAGTCCCGAAGTGGACATGAGTCATCTGATCTGAGGAACACTTCGAGAAGTATCCCGACCATTGGATCAAGTTTACTGGAAGGACATGGTAAGCCACAAAGTGTCTCGAAGTAGATGCAAGTCGTATGATCTAAGGAACACTTCGGTAAATATCCTGACCATTGGATCAAGGAAAGTAGAAGGATATGATAAGCAAGGCAAGAATCCTGAGATCCCAAATACCTAAATTCCCAATAGTCATTGGATTGAGTTAATCTTTTTTGGGTTAAGTGAGGACCATTAGATATGGAAAATACATGATGGTCGTTGGATCAAAATAATGGTCAACTTCGGCACTGACCACTTCGGCGAAAAAGTATTTAGAACATATGAGTTCACCCAAAGGCCGAAATTTTGAATTTTCTCTCAGTCGTTGATCTGAGATACATTTTGGGAGTTAGGACAACTGTTATATCCAGGAGAAGAACATGTGCCACATCAGGAGATCTACATCAGCAAACCATGTCAACAAGGACACATGGAACAGTCATATGATGACAAGTGTCAAAGTGCAGTTGGCATTTCAGGTATGTGTAAATCACGAATCTAAGTGACACATGGAAGCCACTCAGTCAGTGCCAAGTCACAAGTGACATCAGAAAGTTACGTCGATCCAGGAGTTTGTACTTCAGAAGTTTCACCACCAGAAAATACCCAAATCCCCAAAGTTTTGAAATGAACGAAAACTSTTCATCATGCAAWTAAAATCCAACCATCYGATCTACTTCGATGAAATGAACTACGAAAGATTGAAGGACTGTGAAGGAGAAATCACCTGAAGCGTCGAAGGCCGCAATCAACGCTAACCGTTGATCTACTTTGGGATAATTCTCAACCGATGATCAAGCTTAGTGGAAGGATAGAATAAGTGGAGGTGTTAACTGACAGCAAGCGGTCACCACTGCTTTATGACTTATTCGGTAGGTAATCACTCCGTAGGAATTGCTACTCAAGAATTTAGGAGCATGAATTGTCAAAGTTCTGAAGTAAATGAGAACCATCCATCTCATCGTGACATTAAAATGTGATCGTTGATTTTGGTAGGCGATCAAGCACTCGCTTGGCTTAACGCTTGGTCACCACCTGCATTCATATGGAATAAAGAAACAAAGGGCGAAAGAAGAGGCAGCACTTAAATTAAAAAGCCAGTGGTCCTGCGCCTATGGTCACATGTAAATGGTTTGAAGGAAGCACCTCTACAAAATTTGATTTCTTCAATATTTGCAGAGACGTGAAATTAAGTTAAATGAAATCAATCCATACCTGTGATCGATTAATGAAAATCATTCTCATTAAATTGAAAAGGCTTCTCGATAATATTTGAATAAAGAAAAACAAACGAGATTATTGTTAATGAAGAGGTGCGATGGTCCAAACAAAGGGAAATAATGTTTCATAGCTCACACCAATTGGAAGATTATGTAAACGAGAAAGAGTGGTGAGAATAAAGTGTCTTTGCAGTCTAGATAAGAAGATCAAAAGCAGAAGCAGATTCCAAGAAGAAAAGTTGAAGATACTTATGCAGTGAGGGTGGAAGGGAGGAACATGGAAGGATTCATATCCTTACTAAGCAAATTGTAAAATATAAGGTAGTTGGTGCTTCCTAGGGTTGGTTCCCTAAATACGAGGGAGTTGGTGCTTCCTAGGGTTGGTGCCCTAAAGAAAGGGATCTATGTCTCCTAAAGTTGGTGCTCTAAAAAGGATTGGGTTCCTTCACTATTCTTTATAAAACATTTTAATTGATGTTAAATATATTTATATAATTGATTTTGCATACAATTCATTGTTGATTCATTGTGGTAATCAATAAAATATAAAAAGTAACTACTAATTTTTAAAAAGGGTAATATTGATTCACCCCCCCCCCCTCTCAGTATTC
>SNQJ01S0095352.1:7785-33492 GCA_010110895.2 Picea sitchensis | reverse complement strand
CCATTCATTAAGATGATTCAAACATTATCTTCATTATAAAATTTGATATTGTCACTTATTCTAATCTTAAACATTTTATTTATTGTTAAAACATTGTACTTGATGATTTTCACTCACCATAAACCTTTTACCAATGTATTTTTTTATTTATTTTTTAATATTTTTGAATTAAATAAACCAAACACTCTCATTAATGTTATAACCATTTACAACATTTTACATACTATTTCCAATGAACCATAAAAATATATAACTATTCATTAAGATGATTCAAACATTATCTTCATTATAAAATTTGATATTGTCACTTATTTACAACATTTTACATACTATTTCCAATGAACCATAAAAATATATAACCATTCATTAAGATGATTCAAACATTATCTTCATTATAAAATTTGATATTGTCACTTATTCTAATCTTAAACATTTTATTTATTGTTAAAACATTTTACTTGATGATTTTCACTCACCATAAACCTTTTACCAATGTATTTTTGTTTATTTCTTTTTTTAAATATTTTTGAATTAAATAAACCAAACACTCCCCATTAATGTTATAACCATTTTAAATTTACTTATTAAAATTATTTTGCCTTATTCTATTTCAATTTATATGGGTGAAGAAATAGCTTGAAGTGTGTATTTACAAATGACAAGATTTACAAATGGCGTTGTACTTGTCATTGCCATTTTAAGTTATTTTATATTTATAATAACAGAAAATGTCTTTTTATTGAACTCCACTAGTCGCCTTCGATTTGATTTTTCCAAAAAATTAATGAAGTTACGAAACCTTGACAGTGCATGATTACGATTATAAACTCCCCCATAGAATTTCACAAATTTCACAAGTAATAACATTTGACAATAATAAGGCATAGTGCATAGTCTCTTATTAGTACCCACCAAATGATGATGGTTGAGTTCACTGAAATTGAGTTTTTTGAAAACCTTCAACTATTAGCCTGTGAAAATGGCGATGCAATCAACCTAGTGATGGTTTCTGGAGATTTTTGGTGCTCATTTTGAGTTTAATTGGATATTATTGGGGGCCTACATTGGCGGGAGGCTCTTTATAACTTGGTTACTATTTCTACATTGATTATTTGGAGGTTTGGTGGTGGTCTACTTGGAGGTTATGACTATCTAGCAACCACCTAGAACTCCCCAGGTTTTATTGGAGTTGACAGGGGCGCTTTGAGTCTGTCACTTCTATCAGGTTTACCTTTCTTTTCTAACCTTCGTTTTTAAAGCCCTCACTGTTCACGATGGTTACCTTGGCTTCTCCATAGGAGGAGGCCATAGTGGACGCTAGGTGGCGCTTCTCCATTTTGTTTTGAAGCTTCCATGACGTAAGTTGTCGCCAGCGCACTTATGAGTGCGGATGACGAGGAAGCTTGGGAAAAGGCTGGATTATTTAATCTGTCGGTAATGATTAATACCTTTGCACATCAATCTACTCCAAATTTATTAACCTTGGACCCAGTGCTTCCTCTGTCTTTGACTTTACAATTTGGTAGGGGGTGTTGCTCCTATTATAGAGCTAGATATTGGATGCAATGTGCAAACGTCCTCTGTGAAAGTGGATGCTACACGAGGTTGTGAGAGGTTAGACTGTGGTTTTAAACCGTCTCTTGGTGGTGGTAACGCTCCTGTGACAAAAGCTTATTTGTGGAGGATAGCTGGTAAAAAATATTGGATACCAAACAGGTCCCGAAGAAAAATGGTCATTAGGGACAACCTTGGTTTGGATGAAGCGGTTTCTTTAGAACTAAATTCTCTAGTGGGTCGTTTATCATACCGCTCGAGATGATCCACTCCAATAACTGCTTGGGTGAAGCTGCATTGGCTACCCATCCTCGGTTATGAGCCAGAGGTCTTCTACCTGTCGAGAGGTTGGTTCGGCTTTAAATTCCACACATCGGATGACACCTTTAAAATACTTGAAAGGCTCTGGTATTTTGACGAGGGAGGATTGATGCTAAAGCAGTGGATGATTTGCTTTGATCCCGCGCAGGATTATTTCCAATTTAGACACCTTTGGGTTCTTCTACCTGGGTTACCACTGAACTTTTGGAATGTGAATGATTTGACTTCTATTGATAATGCACTTGGATGCTTCATCAAAGTTGATGAACAGACACTTTGTGCCCCGGACAGAAAGTTGGGCAAGATATTGGTGGAGGTTGACATCCATTCGATCTTGTTGGAGACACTAGATATATAGTGGCATAATCATTTTTACTGTCAAAATTTGGATTACCTGGGCCTACCTTTTCGATGAACCTTTTGTTGCCAAACCGGACACCTGAGAAGTGCATGTCAGGGATTTGTAGAGGAGGATGAATCTGAAAATTCGTGGCTCCGGAAGGCGCCTAGATGTGACTCGTCGGGTGTGGACTCCATTGTACAAGACACAGTGTACTCTAGGACATCGGACTCTTCTAAACAAGTTGACTATGCTTATGTCATAGGTAAACTCAAAGCACTGTGTCCTTCTTTTTTTCATTCTCTTACATCATGGGAAAAACTGGCCTTGGACTCTACGTTTCCTCCGGTGGTTGAGCCCTTGATACCTCCTTACACTGCTGAGCCAACTACTAAGGTTGTTACTACTGTTATGGAGGTTGTTCCACAGCCCACTGTGATGGACAAGGTTACGCTTAGTCTAGTTAGGCTACACTCACCACTGGAGGAGCTTAGAAACTGTTCTGTAGCACTCCTTAGTTCCTCACCCACAACAGGGGTTCCTATTAACACAGAAGTTGTGCCTCCTGAGA
The DNA here is from genome assembly GCA_010110895.2 of Picea sitchensis. Taxonomy (NCBI): domain Eukaryota; kingdom Viridiplantae; phylum Streptophyta; class Pinopsida; order Pinales; family Pinaceae; genus Picea; species Picea sitchensis. The sequence goes on along the minus strand of SNQJ01S0095352.1, from coordinate 30,706 downwards.
GAAATCGGGTGGCGGTTTGTGAGGGGGGAAATGATCTTTATGTATTTTTGGGCTATAGGGAGTCGAAACCAGGTGAGTGCTCATTGGGGGAGACTCTGGACTCCTTAGTCCCCCTCCTTCGTGAGGAAAACACTACTTTCTCGCTTCCTACCTACCAGGGGAGAAATGTTTTAAAACTTTCGGGATCTTCTGAACTTGTTGGCCAGACAAGGAATACAATTGGGGGGGTTGGGGTTGGTTACACCTGGTCAAAGGGCCTGGGTTTTGAGACTTCTCTTATAAAAATGAGAAGTGATTGCAAAAAGGCCACCTGCACATCTCTTGCAACTAACTTGCACACAAACTCTGTAACTGACTTTGGGGTGCTTAGAGGCATGAAATCCCTTTTTAGGGATAAGCCATGATACTTCTCACTTTAAATATTAGATGGGTGGGGGGGACCCTGAAACTGGCCTCCATGCGTCGTTTACTAAGGAAAACCAATCCTGATATTATTTTTTTACAAGAAACGCTTGTTGACAAGGAGAAAGCATGTTTTTTTATGTTAAAGTTTGTGCCTAGTTGGTTTTCATGTGTTGTTAACTCTATTGGATACTCGGGAAGTCTCTTGGTGATGTGGGACCCCAATAAATTTGTTTTGGAACCTTCACTTTTTTGTGGGGGCATCTTATTATCTGACATCTCTTTAGAAAATAACAAGCGATTATGTTTTCTCAATGTCTATGGGCCCTGCAATGAGAGAAAAGTATTTTGGGATTAGGTGGTTGTGAGTGGTTTGCTAGCTACTAAAAAATTGATTATTGCAGGAGATTTAAATTTCACTACAGGTGCAAATGAGGTCTAGGGAGCTGCAGCACAATTGGATAAGCTTGCGGGTTATTTTAAGCTACTTTTCCAGGATTACCATTTGGTGGATATGATTCTGGATGATGTGGTACCAATGTGGAGAAATGGCAGATCTGGGGTTGATAGTATTGCAAAGCGGTTGGATCGTATTTTGGTTTCGGAAATTTTTTTATGTGAAGTGGGAAGGTACTGATCATGGGTAGAATTCCCATACATCTTGGATCACACGCCAGTTATAGCTCAATTTGATTTTCAACATTTTCCGGTGGCCTGTCCATTCAAATTAAATCCGTCTTGGTTGGTAGAGAAAGACTTCATAGCTATTGTTAAAGAGCTCTAGATGGACACTAGTTTCTTGGTGGAAACTAATTTCCAACACAGATTTGTGTGGAAATTGAAAGTGCTAAAGTCTCGGATAAAAACCTGGGCAAGACTTCGACGGCGTGAAAAAAAACACAGACTGGAAACACTAGAGGAGGAGCTCCGGTGGCTTATTCAAATTTGTAGAGGGATGGGATGGGCCTATAACAGATAGTCATTTGAAATCTTTGGAGGCAGAATGAAATACAATCCTTCTCCAAGAAGAGGAACTCTGAAGATAGAAAATTAGATCAATTTGGTTGAAATGTGGGGATCAGAGCATAAAGTTTTTTCACAACTATGTCAGCGCTAGAAGGAACAAGAAACACAATTGGGAGATTATGGATGAGAATGGACAGATCAATAGAGGGCAAGAGGCACTCAAAAAAGAAGCAAGAATACACTTTAAAGATCTGTTTGAAGTTGATGCCCTTACTTCCCCTGTAGAGCAAGTTAATATTGTTAGGTTGTTCTCTCATTTTGTCACAGTGGAAGAATATTTACTCATTGAACGTCCTTGCACAAAACTGAAAATTTTGGAAATATTAAAGCTATTTGCAAAAGACAAGAGTCCAGGCCCAGATGGTTGGACAGTTGAATTTTTCACCCACTATTTTGACATTCTTGGTGATGATCTGCAGGAACTAGTGGAGGATTCAAGGACCAGAGGAAAGGTTCAAAGCTCACTAAATTCTAATTTCCTGGCGTTGATTCCAAAGGAGAATAAACCATTGAATTTTGGTGACTACAGACCCATTGTGCTCTGTAAATTATGTTATAAGTTGATAGCAAAGATGATTGAAAATAGAGTAAAGTCTATTCTCCTGAGGGCACTGTCGAGCAAACAACTTGGTTTTTTAAAAGGTAGGTAGATTTTGGACGCCATTGGGATGGCGCAAGAATGTCTACGTAGTATCAAAGAAAAAAAACTAAAATCTCTTATTTTAAAGATGGACTTAAAAAAATATTACGAATTTGTAAGCTGGGACTTTCTACGTGTAATACTAGTCCAAACTGACTTTAGCCTTTCATCTACAAACTAGATTATGAGTTTTGTAGTTAGCTCCTCCTTTGTTATTCTGATAAATGGTTAGACTTCCCCATTTTTTCAGAGTGAACGTGGCTTAAGACAAGGCTACCCTCTTTTGCCTCTGTTATTCATCTTAGTTATGAAAAACATAAGTCTGTTGTTGAAGGAAGGCCAAACAGAGGGAAGTTTGACGAGGGTCAAGGTCTCTAGGATTATAAACATTCTTCACCTTATATTTGTCGATGAAATCATCATCATGAAAAAGGATTCACTTGAGGAGTGGATGGTGATTAAATCCTTACTAGATCTCTTTTGTTGTGCCTCGAGACTAAAATTCAATTTAAACAAGTCAACTTTCCACCACTCGAGAGTACAAGGGGAAGCCTTGGAAAAGCTTAAGGAAGATTTCTCTTTCAACTTTGTGGAGTTGTCTGAAGTTTTTAGATACCTAAGGTAATTCATTAAAGCTAATAAATTATCTTTCGAGGATTGGAGATGGCTTCTTGCCAAGTTTGAAAACATGACTAAACATTGGTATAACCACTGGTTATCACTAGGGGGTCGTTGCATTCTCGTAAAGGTGTTTTAAGAATCTCAATCCATTTACTGGATGGCCTTAGCGGCAGTCCCTGTTTCTGTGCTCTCAAATATCCGTCAACTGATTTTTTATTTCCTCTAGTCAAGTGGTGGTACTACACATCGTTTACACCTCTACAATTGAGAGATGCTCGCTAAGTCAAAGCGCTTAGGAGTATGGGGCCTTAGGAATCTCTTCCATTTCAACCATGCCTTGGCCGCAAATTCACTTTGGCGTGTTCGATGAAAGAAGGGATTTGGCACCAGGTGATCAAAGACAAATATCTCCCCTATATATCTGTTGCAACTTGGCTCAGATCGGCGACGGTTATTCAACCTGCGACATCGTAGACTTGGAAAAATATGTTGAAGTCACTTCCTCTCATTACTCACTGGTTAAGTTGGAACCCTGGCAATGGACATTCTACGTTAATTGGCCTTGACAAGATTCTGGGCATCGATGATTCTGCTCTACTCTCCCAGGATCTCCTGGTGGCCTTAAAGAATAAAAATATCCATTATCTTTTTCAAGCCAGGGCTCAATCTTCTTGTAACATCCTCGGCCACCCATGTCAGACCATGCTACTCCAGAAAACGCTTTCATTCTATGATACCATATTGTAACATACCCAACATCCAATTGAGTTATGCCACATAAATTTTTCGAACTGCATGCAATTAAAACATATACACACATAACTCTTACAGAACTTTATATATAAAATGTAAACAGACAAATACATTATGTAAATGCATGGATTCATACTGAAATAAAAATAAACATATACATGCAGCATATACAGACAATACCCATAAATATAAAGACAGTTATAAACCACACATAGGATAAACCCATAAAAATAAACACGTAAATAATAATGTAGCATGTAAATTATCACACAATTGACACTTAGTTGTTGGGTATGTGTTATATTCTTTGTATGTGTGTGTGTGGGCGTGTCAGATTCGACAACTGCGTCTGATAATCCCAACTTCCTTCTCTCTTTGTGTCGTGTGCGTCGGGCGCTTTCATGGGGGGGTCTCAGGAGGGGGGGGGAGATTTGGCCCCCACTGGTTACGCACGGTATCCCGAAGCCGACGGGGTTCGGGGCAGTGCCCCGAAATTTATTTATTTTTGGGTGGTCTTTGTTATTTTAGCAGATTTTGTTATTTTTAGCAGTTTTCTAAATTAATCCCAGATTAAGGGATTAGGGTTTTTGGTAGCTACGGAATACCTAAAACATTGTATATATTGTATGGTGAATGGTGAAATTAATACAATGAAGAGTTGAAAGGTGCGGCATCACGGAAGGCTGGTTTTCTCCCGGTTAAGGGTTTCCAGCGTAAATCTTTGTGTACTATGTGTATGAGTCATTGATTAATTTTTGTTTTTCTTAAAAATCTATATGCATTGTTTTACTTCACATGTTTAAAAATTACCTTATCTTGGTAAGAATATCACCAACTACGTTCAGACCTTCCACAAACCTCCTAGCCTTAGACCACACTGCTCATCACTCTCAGCAGTGGGTCACCCCCGAGCTGGGACTAAACTCCGCCTTGGTAAAGGGATTCCTAACCAGGATGACTATCTCAGACAACATGAAAGACTTTGTCTCAGGTGCCAACTCAAACTAACAACCTATAGTCCCTCATTCCCCACATGTCTGTCCCACCCCAAGAAGTGTGCCCCTTATTTGCTCAACAGTCCTTCAGCTACCCCACTTCCTTTCTGAGCTTCAAGAACATGTCGAACAGGAAGTCTCAGAGTCCTGTAGCTATAGTTTAGCACCTTCGAAAATCAATTCCCAACAATTCTCTCACCTTAAGAGATTTCTCACGAGCCTGACAACCTGCCTCTTCAATATCCCACATGCCTGACAACCCACTTCTTAAGTCTAGCTCCCAAGCTAACCAGGTACACAAACAGGTATCGGTACAGGTACAGGTTCAGGTACAATGATAGGAAGGTATGGAGGACAACTCCCTGAGTGAATGAATGATGGAATGATTGAATGGATGACTGAATGATGGGAAAATGAACTAAGTCCAAACTATATGTATGCATGTTTCCAACTTGACACTTGTCATGTTGGGAGCTACTTTGGCCCACTTGTCCCCATCCTTAGAACTTAGGATAAAATAATTATCCATACTTTATACTTTAAGGAATATTAATATAATATTCTTTTTTGGCTTAAGCTCCCTAGCTTAGCCCCTTTTCCTTAACTTTTAGCCCCCCCTTCCCCAACTAGCGGAGTTTAGTCCCCCATACTCTTTTATCATGGTCGGTATGCGCGCAACGATGTATTTTATATTAATGATGAGACATATACAAAAATAGGTGCACTGACCTTTAGCATCTAGGGTCTCTAACCTAATACAAACATAAGCATCCTAGCTTATAATAACTAGCTCACCAACCTATAAAACACAACATATACACGAAGGTTCCCTAGCCTCAAAATCACGCACACTTAAGTTGTTGCGCGTGATATCCTGGAATGTGCACACTTCATCATTTTACTGCGCAGTACATGTGTGCACTATGCCATGAAAGGTGCATACAAAAATTATATCAAACAACTCACCAACTTAAGTACATTTTAATTTTACATTTACAATTGGGTTCAACCGGGGGATATTACACTTCTCGGGGGTTTATAACAAACCAATGGAGAAGCAACATAGATTTGGGTCTATCGGGGTCGATGACTAGCGAATGGAATTCTTATTGCAAGGCGCTAATCGATTCGAGTATCCATCTCCAGCCTAGAGATGATATTTTAATTTGGACTGGAAGAGACCTTTCGAGCATTCTCTTTGTAAAAAATGTTTATAATGCCCTGGCAAAACAATTGTGGCCACAACAGATTGCACGGTGGAGAAGACATATGTGGACTTGGGATCTATCCTACAAGATCAAATTGTTTACTTGGCTTGCTGCGGAAAACAAAATTTTATCCTGGGAAATTCTGCAGAAAAGAGGTTGGGAAGGCCTAAGTATATGCCCTCTTTGTTATAGGGACTCTGAGACTGTTCTACACTTGTTTGTAAACTGCACTTTCACTCACAACCTGTGGCATTTTTTACATACAACCTTTATCCTATGTACAACTTGGGGTGGCAACACTTTAACAAATTGCTTGGACACTTGGCTAAAAAAGGAAAAGGTTTATTTTACTCTTCCCTTGTTGTCCTGTTGGTTCATATGGCTGAAAAAAAATAAGTGTTTGTTTGAATCTCGTATTCCCTCCATCCAGGGGGTTTCCATTAAAATAAGAGGGATGTTGGAAAACACTTTTGCACAGTGTCCTCAGAAAGGAAAAAACACTAGAATAAAAAAGACACTTGATTTTACTTTGGCTTCTGTTGGTTGGTTTGATGGTGCAGCCCAAGCAAATGGGATTTTGAGTGGAGTTGGAGGTGTTATAAAGCTATCTGAAAATACTATTTACAAGTGGACGCTTAACTGTGGGTCGATTGGGCATTGATCAGTTACAAGTCTTGGGGGACTAAAAAATTGTGATAGAGTGGTTGAATTATAGGGGAAATTTACAAGTTACTTCACTGATGGGTTGGATGGGCAGGATCCTGGATCTAAAAAAATCTTTCAACTCTATTAAATTTGACCACATCTACAAGGAAGAAAATGGGGAGGCAGATGCCTCATCAAAACAAGGTCTACAGGTGCCAGAAGGGAAGATCCACTACAACAAATGGCAGGATGGACACGAGGGTCCCCTACTATCTTTGCACCTCTATCTGTGACTGTGCTTCACTCAGCTTAATTTTGGGTGATTGTTGATTTTTTTATCTTCCTTTTGTTGGGTATTGACTATATGTAAAAAGCACTTGAGGATGTGTTTTGAACAACCATTTAGAAGTGGCTTGGAGATGAATGTAATATTACAACTTTGTACTTATTTTTTAGAACACCATATATATTAATATATTGAGAAATTTTCTGCTGAAAAAAGTTCACTAAAATTAAAATTGATTGGTTTCTCAAATAATTGGTCTACCATCAAATCAACTTTAAAGAAAAATGAAAATTGTATATAATTACTTAAATTACCATTTTTTTTTTTTATAAAAGTAATTCTAAGCCATTTAAAGTTTTACTCTTTTTATTTTTAAATTTGATAATCTACCATCTTAAAATTAACCAAACAAATTTCTTACAACATAATTCCTAACACAAAAATGGAACTCTACCTTACAACATAATTCCTATCAAATTTAACAACAACCTTTTCCAAATAAAATAACATTATGAGAACAATTTTTTCCCCACCAAAAAAAAAAATCCTAACACAAAAATGGAACTCTACCTTACAACATAATTCCTATCAAATTTAACAACAACCTTTTCCAAATAAAAAAACATTATGGGAACAATTTTTTTCCTCACCGAAAAAAACAATCCTAACACAAAAATGGAACTCTACCTTACAACATAATTCCTATCAAATTTAACAACAACCTTTTCCGAATAAAAAAACATTATGGGAACATTTTTTTCCCCACCAAAAAAAACAACCCTAACACAAAAATGGAACTCTACCTTACAACATAATTCCTATCAAACTTAACAACAACCTTTTCCAAATAAAAAAAACATTATGGGAACACTTTTTTCCCCACCTAAAAAAACAATCCCGCTGGAAAAACATCGTAGACATTAGACAAGTCTTTACGATATCTGTGTGTTTGGCCCATTAAAAACAAACGGTCAAAACGTTATAACTTATGTGTCACACATATGGTGGAAATATTAAATGAAATTCCACGACGATACAAACTTTAATTGCTGATATTTTTATTGAATTAAGTAAAAGAAAACATTTACTCCGTAATATATTTTCTGTTATCGGTTCTAAAAATGCTCGGAAAATTTAAAAGGGCGATCGTGATACCGTCCCCTGGTTTTACATCACATTAAATGGCGGAGTCTGGAATATCGGCGGACCAACCAAACCCCTAACTGTCAGAGCATTCTGCTAGCCGTCGGCCTTTGAAAGTCCAGCAATGCGCATCCGTATCGATGTCCATCCAAAAATTCGAATCAGTTCACTGCAAACCTGCAACGAAAGCAACTCCTTCCTGCATCCAAAAACACGGCTTTAAATGAAAATTCACATGTTCATCAGCCCCGAGATTCGATCTTGCGACCACTGTCCTTGCGATCTGTAAAAGGCGGAGTGCTTTGTTTGGAAGGGGAGAGGGATGTACGCATTTAACATTTATTACTTCAACCCCAGCCAGGCCGCCAGCTGAGAGGGATTCACAATGCCGGGGAGGTGGACGTCGCCCGCTCGAAGAAAATCCGCGAGCGTATGATAGAGCCTTTCTTTGTCTCTTCTGCTTTCATCTCCGTCCTCATCGAGAGGGCCGGAATTAGGTTCCGATTTATCATTATTTTCATGCCAATTGGGTTTCGAATCCTGCGGCGGCCACGGTCGCCCCAGCAATGTCCCGCGGGTGAGATACTCGTTAGACATATAGCAGGCCAACCGCCAATTCACCACCTTCTTTTCGTTCACTGATCGCCGGGGCGGCAAATTGGGGGCTCTGGCGGAGGTTTTGTATAATAGGTTACGATCGGTCAGCGGATCGATTCCCGGCCAGGGCGATCGGCCTCTGGATCCTCCTCCTCCTATTCCTCCATGGGGTTGCGGTTGCTTGCGCAGGGAGGAGGATGTGGAGTTCGAGTTTGTGCCGCTTCTGCCGTTGTCGTCGTTGTCTGTTTTTTCCTTTTCCTTCCTCATCTTCGTTCTTCTGCCCTCATCCACGGCCCTTCTCCAACTGAAATCCGATTCGTGCTGCTGCTTGTATTTATCCATATATGCATCCAGAGGGAGATCTTCAAATCAGGGTTGGGGTTGCACTTCAAAGTTCAAAACAGGGTTGGGGTTGCACTTCAAAGTTCAAAACAGGGTTGGGGTTGCAGAGTGGCAGAGGGATTCAAACGGCCGACGTGAGAATGTGGGGAGCAGATGATGTGTGGGTTTGGCTCCATGAATATCAAGCAAAGGGAACGAGTGAGGAGACGAAGCTTGTGTTTGACGCCATTAATCACTCGAGGATGCACCCACCATTTTCTCTCCTTCCTTAAATGGAGGAATACCAATACAGCGATGCACAGCAATCGGCGTATTTCTGGTCGAGCAGCGCTGTCCGCCGGAACGCTGAAGTAAACCCCTTCCAATCCAACAACGCCACGCACACACAACGGCTTCGCTTCTTTCTATTGGTAGAAAATCTCACCCCTGGCCCCGATCCCCATTTTATATTAAAAATAATAATAAAAATGAAAATAAATAAAGATTGTGAGTTTGTAGATAGCTAATGTAAGTACATTGCTCCCTTTATTTGTAGGAGGAGAATGTACATATATTAATTATTATACTGTAGATTTATTATAATATATAATATAATATATATATATATAATAAATCATTTTAAGTGGCGTAGTTTTTATTTAATGATGATGAGTTAACCCATCTTTATAAATATATAGTTTTTAATGTTTATTAACAAGTGAGATATACATACCCTATCCCTTTTGAATTTGAACTTGTGATTTCTTAAGAGGAAACATATGTTTTTAACCATGAAACCCATATTAAATTGAAAAAAATTAGTTAGTTTGTTTTAGCATTTTGTGTTTTATTATTAAAATGATAAATGTTGTGTTGACTTAACAAGTTATGAAGATTGATATTGTTATTAATATTTTGAAATTGAAATTTAAAGTGGACATTCATCCTCTACCTTATTATTAAAACCCAAGGTGTTTTAAGATTTGTCCAAAACCCACCACTTATGAATCTAGTAAAACTCTCATATTTTAGCAACGTTGATTTTCTTTTTTAATCTAATTATTAAAAGAAAATATACTTTTGATTTTCTGGATCATTATAGTACAATATTTTTCTGGTATTCTCTATTTTTCACCACACAACAAATTTCTCTTTAAATTGAGATGTAGTATTATTTTTAATGGTATCGTGCATAGTGACTTCTTTTGACTTCTTTTTTTATACTTTATTGGTTTCAATGAAGAATTAGCATTTTTTATGCTATGCTACCTCTCTTACGCATCAAATTTAATTGGAATTTGAAGCAATACTAGGATGTAATGTCTCTCATCTTATTTATTTTGTACTTGTAAATTAAGTACCTAATCACAATCATTCTTTCAATGGGTAGTTGACCAACTTTTAAGAGGAAAATTGGATAGTATGTGTTGCTTTAATTTTGAGATTACAAATTATATAATACTATTCTAGGTTGTTTAAAAATAATGCAATCCTAAACTTCACATCCATATAAGATAAATGAAACAAGAAGTGTGTCAATAGAAATTTCATTTTTAAAATTGATTACCACCAACATAGATTCATTTTAAATCAGAATCTTTTTAAGTACCAAGAATTATCAAATTTCTTAAGGTGTAATTTTTATCATTTAATTCTATGTCATGTATTAATTCTTTCATATTAAATGATAAAAAAGTTGCACCTTAAGAATTTTGATCCCTCTTGGTGCTTATAGATTTCAGTTTAAAATGGATCTAAGCAGGTTTAATTTTTTAGATGTTGTCACATAAATATGTAGAAGCAGATTTAATTTTTTAGATGTTGTCACATAAATATGTAGTTATTTATTTTTTATAGTGAGATGCTCTACAACCAAGTAGGGGAGAGGTAAAGATGTTGTCACTTAACCTATTGTTACTTTACATGACAACAACAACAAAAATATTATAATCCAAATTAAATTTATATTAAAAATTAATTTTAAAATAATTTATAAATCAATTTCTTCTAAATTATTATTATCATATAAAAAGAAAAAGTAAATACTTTTAAAAATGAAATTATTATTATCATATAAAAAGAAAAAGTAAATACTTTTAAAAATGGATTATCATAATTTTTAACAAATATACTTAATACTAAAATAATTTATAAATCAATTTCTATTAAATACTTAATACTAAAATATTATAATCCAAATTAAATTTATATTAAAAATTAATTTTAAAATAATTTATAAATCAATTTCTTCTAAATTATTATTATCATATAAAAAGAAAAAGTAAATACTTTTAAAAATGGATTATCATAATTTTTAACAAATCTACTTAATACTAAAACAAGAATTATTCTTAATAAATATTAGTACAATCTTTTTAATATTATATTTTATAATTTTTATTGTACATTAACGAAAGAATGTGACGAGAATCAAACCTAATAAGTAAAATAAACTCTCTAAATATATGATTAAAACACAATTCAATCGACCAAATTTCTGAAGTGTCTTTGAAAACTCCCCACCTAAGTGACTACCAAAGTTAGGTGGGTGGTATCTTTTACTTTTGTGATACTCCAAAGTATTTGGAAATAGGGAATCATATGATCCATAGTGGACATTAGAAGTTGATAAGTGACCTCCCTTTCGAAGTTAAGGTGGTCGTCGATGTATTTGTCAAATGTCACATCGACGAATAGTTTAGATGACCCACATGCCTAGACTTTATTCAAACTTATATTTTAAATAAAATATTTTATATTACATCTTAAAAATATTATTAAAATTATTATTGTTTAGAAGAATATTTTCTTATGGTAAGAGATTCAATTATAATTAAGGATAGCATTTGGTTTTAAGTATGGAGTTAAGGTTAGATGGTACTTGTAACTGCATGAGCCCATTAGATGTAGATAGCTATCACGATGATTATAAGAAATATTGGTTTACTCACATATACTATTTAGGTTCTATTTATTTTTTATGGACCACCACTTGATTAGTTTAGTTGACTAAATTGTGTTTACACACAATGATATAATTACATAAAAGAGTCTTGAAATTATATCAACAAATACTAGACTTATAACTCTATATATTGTAAAGAAATTCTACTTAAAAAGTAATATAAAATTATAATTCATAATTAAAATTTGTAAAATTATAAATAAATAAAATTTATTAACAATAGACAGACTTATATTTACTAACAAAGTCCCTTAAATTATTTAAAGAAAAATATTAATGCATTGRAATTTGAAACAAAAGAGTATAACCAACATGGGAGAGAATAAATATGAAGACATTAATCCCAACATGTAAGAAAGAGGATGCAAACTTTGAATTAGTCATTTATAAAAACATCAACAACCAACTCATTCTAGACAACCATCAATCAAACATCAAATCTTGCAGCCACGTAGGATCATCAAGCACTTCAGAATCTAAAAAAGGTTTGAAGATAACGTGTCAATTCTATCATACAAATTTCAACAAAACGTATTAGTTCAAGAAGCATTATGAAGACATTAGGAATCATAAGATCAAAAAGGGATAATCAACCTCCATCAAAGACAATCACCGATCAAGATAAAACCCCTCAACTTTCTCAAGGTATGCAAAGAATTAACATTTAGGCTCAAGCAATAGAGTATTAGGCATTACAGATGAAATTTTAGTAGGGGTGCCCTTTCCTTTCACTTGTAAAAAAAAATTAACGAGGGTTGTTGTGGCCTCAAAAAATGGTGACACACTGGAAGAACTGGTTATCTTTGTCAATAGAAGTCTAGGGCCTTTACCTCATATTGAATTTTAAAAATAATCTCAACAAACTATAGACAATTTTCCAATAGTCATGGGTACCACAATGACGACAAAATTCCAAAATATATAACCCAATATTTCTAGTACTTGTATTCTGATGCGCCCTTTTCAAAGAGTTAATTAGTGAGGTAAATTATTTTACTTGCCAGACACTTTAGATTGGATTTGGTTTGACCATGGGTTTTCACTTTTTGTAACAAGAAAACATCTATAGAAGTGTGTTCCTCATCTCTCATTTCCCAACATTGATTCACTACCAGCGAGTGTATATATCTCTGACGAAGTTGCCTCGGTACCATACAAGCATAGCCCTGTTTCCAGCAAGCATCCATCACCCCGACGGGTTTACTTGTACTTCCCACACTATTGATAGTGCTTTCAACTTCCTTTTTATTTCAAAATATGCTCATCCTTTTAGATTTATATATAGATATGAACATGCACATAGGGTGTGAAGGAAGTGGGGTGGTATGAGAGTTGCTTTGATTTGCTGAGTAGACATTATGCATTTTAGTTTAACCCACATGTATCCCAAAAAACCATCATAGTAGTGGCAATTTTATTAATGGGAAGTGAATGGGGCCCAAAGAAAAATATAGATAGACACTTTCCTACACTTGTAGATTATCATGGTACGCTCAGTAGGAACTTGTGTTCCACCACAACTATCAGTCCATACCTACAGCTAAGAACTTCATGAATTTTCATTCATGTAGAGTATCCCATGCATCTCATAAGTTGTAAATATTTCCTTAGTATGTGACTAGAATTAGACCAACCCCTCACTCAAATTTTAAAGAGTAATCCTCAAAGCAGATTGAGAAGTAAAATTAGCTTAGGGAATATACTAACATTCAACTTAAAAGATGGAAAAAATATGTACAAGCATAAGGAAAGTGCTAAAATTGAGTTGAATTCATGAAAAATAAAATTAAACTAAAAGGAACCTAAATCTAGAATGTCAGTCATCAAGAAATAATGAAAACTGGCTAAAAGATGAGAAGAAAACCCAACATCAAGTAATAAGTATGGCACAACAATAGTGAAAGTGTTTTCAATTAAAGCTTGGAAATTATTCTAAGTGTGATAATCATTTAAGAAATGTTAACCATTCAACATTAATCCCAATAGAAACATCCCCAGGGTAAATATATGAAATGAAGAACAAGCGAGATTACGAGAATTGATAATCTAGTGAAAAAATTCGCAACACAATCCTCCAATCCAATTGTCTCATATAACTTTCCTTTTATTTAATGCAACAAAATGAACTTTTTGAAATTTAACAAAGTGGGTTAATGGATAATTTAGTCAAAATAGATTTTTAAAAACCCATTACATGAAATATTTCACAATCCCATAAGCTCTTAAGATTTCTTGACATAAGCAAGCCCTTTGCATATCATTTTTTTAAGAATATACATTTCATGGAATATCTTTCACCAACTTACCATTTTTCATCTTCCACAGAAGATAATAATTAACCACAAATATTCAAATAATTCAATCTGATGAGGCAAAAATGACACATTACAGTTCTGGAGGTTATCAAAATAACAATGAAAAGGACTCCAAATATCAACTAGATCAGAAATCAACATGTAAATGTATGAATGAGACTATATTTTTTACCAGTCGTTGAGTTGGTGACAATCTTGGTTAATTAAAAAAAATTGCAAAGGAATTTGAGCAATCAAGTTTAGATTAATAGTTCCCTAAGTTTCCTTCATTTCAAGAGAAAGATTCTAATATGTTGGTTGTACAAGTCATTACCCAACCTGCATATCAAAAGAGAATGGTGTAATAATATATTAGACAGTTTGGGAAAAAATCTTTCTCTAAATGACCAACTTATTGAAATGAAATTTAACTAAAAGACAAGTAAAGACCAAAATTAAACTAATCCTATGTAAAGCATGCTAAGCTAATGTAAAATTAGACTATATTGAATCACTATCAAACTTATTAAAAAACACACTCAAATTGATGATTACAAAATAAAATTTAAAATATCTTAATAAAGAATTTTAAATTAAAATTTTTAAATAAAATTTTGAAAAATTTGAAAGAATTTTTTTTAAAAACCCTAAAATTTAACTAAACTAAATAAACCTAATCTAAAATTTTCACCTAAAGACTCTATCCGACACTGAATTTCCCTGCCTAACTTAGATATTTATAACCATCTCTTCTCACAATTTATCCCAGGCATCTTGTCCCGATGATGGATCCTGATATGGATCCGAAACGTCGACATTCAATTGATAGTACTGTGGTTTTTCCAATTTTGCCTGAAAACACTCCTCACCATAGAAATCTCAGCAATTATATTGACTTTCATAAAACTTATGCAAATTCCACTGCAATCATCAAGTATCCATATGTTGTTGATTTAGTCAAATATCACATCCTTCTTCTTGGGAGATAAATAGTATGTGCTTTCCCACAATATTCCCTTTGGCATGAGACTTAACAACATTGATTATTGTGAGGTTTAGATATTCTATACATTCCATATCATTCAGGTAATTATAATCAATAAAATTAAACAATCAGGACCACAAAACATCAATTTCATCTATCTTCTAAAGATACCAATCCACCAAAAAACCTTAGTCATAAAAATTTGATTCAAAGATTATCAACATTTCACCCCAAGGTATGTGTTTCCTCTAATTATTAATGGTAATAATGTGAAACATTTTCATGATCATCTTCAACCTTGTGAGAGGTAAGAGGAAATAATCATAGAAATGGTAGCAATTAAGACTCTATGGTAAGGTGTAAATAATCTTAGATCATAGTCTAGATGGATTGACTTCCCCATTATAAATGAAATATAGAATTAGAAATCATAAATGAATGAAGTGAGTAAGATATGATTTCTAGGAAATTCCATGAAATTGATATCCTCAAGTTCCCAAGAGTGTCCCAAGTAAACAAATTAGGCATTTCACTTCCTTGAAATTGCATGCCCCATGGAATATAGAGGAAATGAAATGGAAAAGAAGAGCATGTGGTTTGTCTCTCCACTAGATAGGTTTTATGTTCAAAAGAATGAGACATATAATCCAGAAAACGAAATTAACAAACTCATGAGTACGAGAGATCAAATAAAATATATTCTAAAAAGACCAAACATGATTATCTTCCCAAGTTATGAATCATGAGTTTTGGTTGAAGTAATGCTTAAGAGTGTGGGTCCCAATATATTGATGAGTTAGAGCCTACAAGGAATTCACATCTTGAAAATTGTTACGATGGCCAATATGAAAACAAATGTTGAAAACTCAAAATTAGAATCTTAGAAGTTGCATTGACATGTTACATTAAGGTATTTACAAATCCAAGGATTTGAATGGCTTCAACATTAAGATAAKTTTGTAGTATTAAGCCATGATAAAAAATCACATTACTCAAGACTGTAACCACAATGAATGACTTAAAATCAGCAAATCCAAAAGATAGAAATACAGTTTACCAACAAATATCARGTCTGAAATCTCATCATTGATAGGAATGGGACTAAATTTTGAATCAATCACTAATATTAGTAAATGAAATGATTAATTCCCAAGAAATTTTCTAAAAAATATATCAGTAGAAATATTTAAATAACAAAACTGCACACATTGTGAAAACATGTTTCTAGACAATGTCAAAGAATATCTATTTTTGTTGTGTATTAGAGGAAACTTGGGTGAAGAAAGCTACAAGATAAAAGATGAAACTCCTCTTTGAAAAAATAATTGAACAGAGCATAAGACATGTGCATCCAATGCCCATAAATTAAAACTAAAGGTGTTGTAAGAAAATAATTCAAAAGAGAAATCAATCAAGCTCACTATGCAAAGAAAAAAAACTATACAAAAAAATTCATGTTGGTTGAAAGTAGTCAAAGAAAAGAGTCAATGGGAAAGAAACCATTTGGATAACTCCAAAACCAAGGAAAAATAATCATCTAAAGATATTACAAGGAGTTGGAGTGGCTTGTATTTCAGATGGGAAGGATTTTAATACTCAAAACTTCCATTCAACGTGTATGGGACAACAAGATCAAAATTTTAAAAGAATATCAACCAAACAAACTTTTCCTATTAGAATCATGTAGATATGAATATGGGACAAATCCGAGTGCCTATTTTCACGACAAGAGGGACTCAATAGTATCATGTAATTAAAATATCATAATTGCAAGACGATAAAATGATTTAAAATGATTTGACATGGTGAAGATGCATAAAATTAGTGTTCTAAACAATTACCGCAGCAGATAGGAAGTTTAGGGAATAAGAATAAAACAATTTTTTCTCGTCTTAAAATTAAATTGAAAAAAACCAATCAAGGGAAAAACAGTTTGCAAGATTTACTATTTCTTCCCACCTCTAATGAGAGTTCATGTACTATTAAGGCAACAGTAAATAAAAGAAAAAGGAAAACAGAAACTAATTAAAAAACTAGGAAGCAAAGATAATACTATGCAAGGAAATGGAATTAACCTATTCTACCACACTCCTATCCTATGCTACAAATGGCTGAAAAATGAAGTATGTAAAGTCATAATGCCAATGTATCCATCTTTGTAATTCCAAGCCTGCAAACACATGTCCATGACAAAAGATTAGTAACAAAACTTGGAATAAAAGTAGAGTAAAGGTAGGAAAAATTAAAACATGGTAAACTTTATCCACTATATTAGAAATTCCATTGTGATGATTCATGGGAACATTAGATGAATATGATTCCTCCAACCATGCTTCAATTCTATGATCAAATCTTCCATGACGAACATAGAATTGATTTAGCAGAAAGTAGCATACCAAATGAGAACCATATATAGAATCTATGTGAAGTGTACTTTGTGACTTATGTGAAGTGTACTTGGTGAGAGAGTCATTATGCTAGTAAACTTGTTAACAACAAAAGACAAATCAAGAGAATGAGGGCTTGACATAACCATCAGTGTAGACCAAAGTGCCTCATTGTCTTGACAAGCCTGTTGGAGTTCATACTTCAAGCAACCATGAACTTGAGATACATTAATAGAATCGAATGATATGCATGGGATAGGATGAACCATGGTATAAGAAATATCTTCAAGACAATGATGGAAGACATTAACATGGAAAATATCAACTAATGGGCTACTTGAACAAGAAGAGTCTCTATTGATAAAAAATGAATATGAGAAAGAAGAATACATGGTATGATATACATCTGCTACAACATTTCCTTCATCCCATGAAAAAGGATGATAAGGCATAGGTGTTCTAAGTTCAAGGGAAGAGGCCTTATCCTCTCTATCTTCTATATGCACATTATCACCATCAAGTACTTCAAAAGGGGTCATCCCTATTGAGTTCATTTAAATAGAACAATGGGTGGATTTCTGCAAAATAAAATCATTAAAGAGATCATGATACAAATAATAATAAGTAGAATAATTAAGAGAATTAAAAGATTCTCTTGAACATGAAACATTTTCAACAAGTGACTCCCTGAATGGTATTTCCTCTTCCTTAAGCACATCATCGGTTGATTGTGAAATTTTGGGATTCATACTAGGAATGGTTTCACACTTAACATGTTCTTCTTCAACATGGTCTTTCTCTTCCAAGAAAAAAGTGGATCGCTGAGATAAAAGAGGTATGTTCAGTATGTTAATTTATTCTCCTTGAGTGAAACGATCATCATGTTTTTTTTTTCTCCTGCATAATATGGGAATCTGAAAAATATTTCATGACATACTCATGGTTAGAAGAGAGAAGCAAATCACAAGGATCCTTAGAAAAATAAGGTTCAATAACTAATCTATCAACAACAAGAAAACATTCTTGATCTATCTTGTTAAAACAAGGCCAATTTATAACAACAAGACAATTTAAATCAAAAGGAATCAATTCTAAATTATCCACGGGTGAGGAAGAATTCATTTCATGTGTCCATATTTTCTTTATTAATAAAATGATCAGCATTCATGTATTTTCCCATAGCTTCTTCTTCCATTCCTTGTGACGGAAAATATGAGATAGGATAATGAGAACCCAACATAACCATCGGTGTGACCCAAAGCGTCCCATTAAAACCTTCTATTGGTCAGCTACAAGAAAATTTGAACTCGAATTTACAACACAAGATATGTAGTTTTCGTCACAAGGAAGAAAAGGGGAAAAAGAGTGATGGAGTATACATATATTTCTTCTGAAAAAGAATATTCTCTCTGATCTACATCTCCCATAGTAAATAATGATCCAGACATGTGGAGTCCAAATAAAGGATTAGTATTTTCAACATATTCATTTAAATCCAAATCAACATGTAAAGGAACTTTAAAACATGGTTTAGATTCTTCATCCACTAGCTCATATGTTTCATTAGTAAGATAAACTAAACAGGAAAACAAATCATTGTTAGAGGGCCTATCATCCAAATGAAATATACAACAAAGATGAGTAAATATGGTAACAAAATATTCAAGAGATTCGTATTTGTTCTTCCTAAGCTATGATACCTCTGCACACAAATAATCATAATCATAATCCTCAAAATCATGTCAAAATTGACGCATAAATTTCTCCCATGTGTGAATAGAGGCAGTCGGCAAAGTCTCGCACAAGCTCTTGAACCGACTTGAAAAAGTGAGAGTGAATAGCCTACAAATGGAAATCCCATTAGTAATAGTGCGAGAATAATAGAATTTCCATAATTTAAAAGCATGTTCATATGCAGTTGTCTCACCTTTGCCATCAAATTTAAGTTGCGACAAGAAATGTAAAATTTTTCTAGGAGGTTTGGGAGATACAGTGTTAGAATATTTAGACACTTAAGAGTTAGTTAAGATCTACTTGGTCTAATGTGTCGTTAGGTAAAAGTGTTTTTTGTTAGTGTGTTTCTTTAGTATGCATTAGTATGCATTTGTAGTTAGGAAATCCAGTGGTCACGATATGTTCCCCACATAGAGTGATCCGACGGTTCATACTCTCCTCGATCATAACGACCATTGATCCGTGGCTTAGCACCCGATTGTTCCATGATCTCTATTTAAAGAGAATGGAGGGTCATTTGTCGATGATCGATTGTCAGAAACTCTCTTGTAAAATCTCTATGTAATATTTTTCTTGTGCATTAATAAACTACTCCAAGTGGTCGCGTTGGCTGGGGTTGTGGATGTTTCCCCGTAGGGGTTTTACCACGTGTAAACATCAGTGTGTTGATATTTGATGTGGTTATGTGAGTGTTTAATGAAGTTTTTCATCCTCTGTTGGAATACCTGTGTTGTCGAACATGGTATCAGAGCCTGTTTGAAGACCCACTCCTGTTGTAGATCGAGATCATGAAGTCGAGTTTACCCATCTCCATTTTTGGTCATTTTCGTACATTTATGAGCTAAGAGGACTATTCCATTGCATCCGAAGTACTCATTTCAGTCAGGAACACTTTTCATTTCACTCGAAAAGGTTTCTGTTTGCTCAAGATATGGCCATTACAGTCAGATTCGGAGCAAAAAAAAATTCTTGTGTGAAAAGAGTTTTTTTTAGCATGCTCTCCAAGGTCGTACGACAACAACAACACCCCCAATCCTCCTTTTGAACATTACAATATGTTTTTCTAGACCATTTGGTTAAAATTTTCCTTATTAAGTAAGAGGTCTTGGGTTCAAGTCTCTCTTTTGTTACCTTTTTTTTAAAAAGTTCATGCTAAAATTGTAAAGTGTATTTCACTTCAAGTATAAAAGTGAATCACTATAAATAGTTTTAATATCTTATTTTAGAGTTATTTATTTTGCATGCAACTTTTTTGTTATAAAGTAACTTCATTGTAAAAGTGATCCCCACTTCTCTTTATAAAAGTGGGTCACTTCATAAAACAACTTACACTATCACGTGGTCATTTGGTTACAATTTATGCATTTTTTTAAAAGGGCATAACTCTCACATCTGAAGTCTGTTTTCAGATCCGTTTGTTTTAAAAACACATAAATTATCGAGCTCTTTCCATCCAAATCATCAGTTTTAGTTTTTAAATCCATATTATCTGCATATTTAATATGGCTCCTACAAGTAATGTTTTTCTTACCAGCACCAACTACTTCCAATGGAAATCTCATATGGAAGATTGATTAAGAAGTAAAGGCTTGTAACGGATTACCTTGGGAAAGGAAAAAGAACCCACTAATGATGAAAAGAAATCCAAATGGGCTAATAGGAGTGATGAAGCACGTGGACTAATCGAAATTCCCATCTCTCCTGATTTAAGATACCACCTCCAAGAAATTGATGACCTCGAAGAAGCTTGGGACAAGATTGAATCTGTGTTTGGTAAACTCAATATTATTCATAAGATCTAGGGAAAGCTAATGAAAAACCCACTCTTGAGTCCTTTTGTGTTGCTTTGATTAGAGAGGAAGACAATCTTGTACAACTTAGAGTGATCAACATTGCAGGTACCTCCAACAAAGCCTTAGTTGCCCAACAGAAAGATAAACCCAAGAATCCCAAGAAGAAACATCCTCGCTACAAAAACAAGCAACATAAGGGTCCCAAACCCACTCAGACAGCTTCCGCTCCTAATGGTGACAAAGGAGCAAAATATAAAAGTAAGAATACTAACAGACATTGCAACTTTTGTGATAAATATGGTCATGATGAGCCCAAATGTTTCAAGAAGATGACATATTTAGAAGCAGCGATGAAGAAGCACAACATTAATATTGATTCTACTTCTTCTTCTTCTTCTCATGGACATGAACTTTCTTCTTCTGGTTTCTCCTTCAATACAATTTCTACTTCTACTTCTACTTCTGATGAGTTGCTTATTGATTCTGGAGCATCTTATCATATGGCTAAGGATAGAGCCATATTTTCCAGTCTAAATGAATGTAACACCAAGAAAATATTTGTTGGTCATGATAGATCTCTTAGTGTTGAAGGATCTGGAACAGTTCAAGTAGAAAATGGTCATTTCAATGATGTATTATGTGTTCCAAGTCTTTCTTGTAACCTTCTTGTAAAGCTCTCATTCAGGTGAAGGTAAAACCGTAGAGTTTTCACCTCACCAAGTTGTATTCAAGGATCTAAAATATCCTAAGCATGTTNCAGTATATCAAAGCTCTCATTCAGGTGAAGGTAAAACCGTAGAGTTTTCACCTCACCAAGTTGTATTCAAGGATCTAAAATATCCTAAGCATGTTCTTGCAATTGGAATTGTTGATGATATTACCAGGTTGTACAAATTTGACAACTTTGGGTCATCATATTTTTCATTAGTTTTTGTTTCTCATAGCGATGACTTGAGAAAACTTTGGCATGAGCGGTTTGGTCATCTAAACTATCGCTCATTGCAACAACTACGTAATCAACAGATGGTGACTGGTCTTCCTCTTGTTTCATGCAGAGATGGTGTTTGTGCCAGTTGTGTTCTCGGCAAACATCATTGAGACAGTTTTGACAAATGTGCCTCTTGGCTTGGCATGAGTGGTTTGGTCATCTAAACTATCGCCATTGCAACAACTATGTAATCAAAAAAAATGGTGATTGGTCTTCCTCTTGCTTCATGCAGAGATGGTGTTTGTGCCAGCTTTGTTCTCTAAACATCATCGTGATAGTTTTGACAAATGTGCCCTTGGCACGCCTCCTGCAGCTTGTTCACAAGGATTTGTGTGGTCCACTTTCCTCCCCTTTCTCTTTTTCCGGTGCAAGTATTTTAACTTTCATTGATGACTTTCCGCATCGCATTTGGGTTTACTTAAAACTCAAGAGTGAAGTTCTTGGATTAAAGTTTTTGGCCTACAAGGCCTTGTAGAAAAGAAATCCGAACATCAAACTTAAAAGGTTAAGAACAGATAATGGAGGCAAATATGTGAACAATAATTTTACAAATTACTGCACTACACAGGGAATCCAAATGCAACACACTGTTCCATATACACCACAAAAAAATAGTGTTGTTGAGAGAAAGAACCGCACATTAAAATAAATGACTAATTGTATGATCCAATTTAAGGGATTAAGTCTAAAGTATTGGGCGGAAGCCATCAACTGTGAAAATTACAAAGTAAATCGCACTCCCACAAAGTCTCTTAAAAATATAACACCAAAAGAAGCTTGGACTAAAATTTAACCAGATGTAAGTCACTTATGTGTATTTGGTAGTATAGCATGGGCTCACATACCTGATGAGAAAAGGAAAGCATTGCAGCCTAAAAGTGAGAAGTGTATATTTGTTGGTTATTCTGAAGATGTCAAAGTTTACAAACTTCTTCAATCACATTGTAATGAAATTATTATTAGAAGAGATGTTAAATTTGATGAAAATCTCTTGGCCTACGAGCCTAATTTGGCGTTTGTGCCTTCTTTGGCATGCGAGCCTAATTCGACGGTCATGCCTTCTTTGGCCTGCGAGCCATCTTTGGCATTTGTGCCTTCTTATGATATGGTTTCTTCTTCAGATGATGACAGTGAGGAT
>SNQJ01S0095351.1:0-20235 GCA_010110895.2 Picea sitchensis | reverse complement strand
TATTCATATATGATTTTTAGAGGTTAGGGTTATAGGGGTTAAGGAATATAAATGTTAGGTATTAGAGGGTATATTCATTAGGGTTTATAGGTGATATCAATTAAAGGGTTATAAATATTGAGAGTTATTATTTTCATTTAATGGTTATTTTATAAGGTTTATAGATGTTAAATGTTTAATATTATATGTAATACGAACTATGGGAGATATGGACAAGGTGTTATGTGTTTACTGGCTTAAAGGTTATAAAGTTTATGGTTAAGGATTAGTTTGTAGGGTTTTGTGGTGATAGGGTTTATGGGTAATAGATAGTAAGGGTTATGGTTTAGGTTAGGGTTTAGGAATGATATGAGTTAGCGGTTATAATGTTTAGGAATTATAGTAATAATGATTCTAGAGGTTACTAGTTAGTGTTTATTGTGGTTAGGGGTTCTTAAGAGTTAGGGTTTACATTGGTTAACACTATAATATTAGGGTTTATAGTTTTTAATGGTTATGGGTTATACAAATTATGATTATAGAGGTTAAGGGTTGAAGGTGATAATAGTAAGGGGTTAAGTGTTGATGCAGGAGCATCACCTCCATGCCATCAATGCGCCAGCCAACCAGGCACATCAAACACGCATTCAAGGAGGAGAGGCGCCAGTCCTCTCACATTTCAAAATTTGAAATTTTTATTTAATGATTGTAAGGCTGGTAGAGCCAAAAGCCATGCATATGCACAGGCTTTAGATGTAGGTTGCCTTAAATGGTTGTAAGGCTAAGATCTAGATCCAATCCAGACTAGAAAGCCATTCATTGTAAATTCAATGTAATTGAATAGGGTAGGTAGCTTGGAGGGAAGATCTCAAAGAGCCCTAGCAAGGAAGAGAAGAGCCAAAACTTTGTTGCAGTCTGAGCTCGAACACATTGTAAAGAGGCATTTCGAATTAATACAAAGAGTAGTCTTTCCTACATGAGATTATTTATGTGTTTATATGTCTATGAATGAATGAGATATATGTGTTCATAATATGTTGTAGATGTATATGAGTTTGCATTTGCAGGTTGCAGATAGAGGTATTTGTCTGTTGGGTTCTTTGATTCCAGGTCTGGGTTCTTTGTGGTTTCATGCAAGGAGTGCATGACAGAGTACTTCGGTCCCTGAAATCCAGTGCAAGGGATGCACTTCTGAATTCTGCGGATTCAGGCAAAGATGTGGCAAAGATGTGGCAGGAGGGCGCACCAGAGGAAGTCATTGACTCAAGGGAGAATCCTCAAGGTTGTTGAACATCTTGGAGGAAAGACTATGCAGAAGAGGGCACAGGAAAGACAAAATTTATGAGGGATTTCGTGGAAGCTCTACTAGGAGGGCATCGAGCGAGTGCAAAGATTGCATAGGAGAACTCTATTTTGAGTTACGTAAGAAGACAGGGTCAACGAGGATTCTGTAGAAGCTCTGCCAGGAGGGCATCAAGCGAGTGCAAGGAGCACACTGAGAAGAACTCTATTTTGAGTTCAGAGAAGAAGAAGAGTTAAGGGAAGACCTTCACAGGGTTACTGAACACCCTGCAGGCTCAACAAGGAGTGTGTGAGAAGGAAGTTGCCAGAGGGAACTTCCATCCCTTCAAGGAAAGAAAGGGACAGAGACCCCTTGAGGTCAAAGCTACAGGAAAAGATCAGGACATATAGCATGGTTGTGTGCCAGGAATCTGTAAGGAATTGTAGAGGTCAAGAAAACCCTTTGGAGGGTTCAAAATTTGATAAAGCTTAGGAGGAAGAGTGCCTTTGCGCACAGAGAAATAGCTACAAGGAGTGTAGAGGTCGAGAACCTCTTTGACGTTTAGAGTCAACAAAGCTCAGAAGGGAAAGCATATTTAGAATGTAGGCAGAAGCCAAGGATACAGACTTCACAAAGGAAGCAAAGGTTGAGGCCTTTGACACTTAAGAGAAATCTTCCAAGGGGAAGGAATTTCTCAAGCTCAGGAGGGAGCACAACTGCCGTTGGATCAGACAGAGGAGAAGATCTGGACTATCGAGCATCCAAGAAGAAACCATTAGAGTTTCAAGACATGGGAGGTTGAAGGACCAAGGATTGGTCGCAGCGGATTCGTGAAATCAGGAATCCCGAAGTCCCGAAAAGTGCATACGGCCGAGGTTTCGGGGAAATCTCTGAAAGGCCTATTTCAGCATTTCGGCTACCAGGAGATGCAAAGGGAAAGAGTCGAGACTCTTGACCCATGAAATCATGAAAGGATATGAGCTATCAGATCAGGGGAGGCTCACAGCCATTGATCTCCTGCAGAAGTGGAGTTTCGGCATTTCGGGGATCGACACTTCGGCAGTTCTAAGGACAAGAAGTCAAGTGCTTTGCATTGAAAACCCTGAAGTCGTGAAATGAAAAAAGTGTCTTTTGGAATGGCATTTCGACAATTCAGAAATTCGTAGTTCGACATTTCAGGAATCCCGAAGACAAGGAACCGGGGCATTTAGAGTGGAAATCCCCAAAGTTGTGAAATGCGACGTATCATGGAGTCGGGCTACGTTCTCAGAATTAAACGTTTCAGAAGTTCAGGATTCGACATTTCAGCCATCCCGGGGACAAGAAGTCGGGCACTTGACATTGGAAGTATCGAAATCGTGAAATGCGACACACATTTGGAAAAGGGTTGTGATCACGGAGGACACAATCGCATAGACCAGAATTTCGGCAATTCTACATTTCAGAATTTGGGGGATCGAAAATTTGAGGAACTCGACGACAGGGTTCATGAAATCGTGAAACCCAAAATCCCTTTTTCGGGAAAAGGTTGCGGTCGTGTCCGGAGGCCGTGTGCAGGTGGGGTTTTGGGGAAAGGACCTATGTATTGGGTTCGTTGGGTTTCAGTGAAGGCCGAAATAACCATTTTGGTTCTGCGGATCTAAAGGGAGAGAGATCCTGAGTGGATCTTGGCCCGAGGGTTGGAGGTTTGTGTCAGTTTGGTATCAGAGCGGTATTTTTCCCATATATTTTGAAGGCAAAGGAAAAAGAAGACAGAGGGTTGAAGCTCTGTGGTGATTGTTGCAGGTTTCACAGTAGTCAGAAAGTAGTCAGGAGGACTGTAGGAGAAGCTTGAAGTACTCTCAGTTGCAGAGTGACAACAGTAGGTTTTCCAGGCAGGAAGACAAGAATAGGAAGATGGCTACTGAAGGCCATAGATGCGGTGGAAAGAAGATCCATCAACAGATGAGTAAAGAAGAGATGGATCTGGAACTCACCAAGATTAGAGCGAGGATGGAAGAGCTAGCACTACAGATGCAGAAGAATGCAAAGCCACGATGGGTATATGAATGGCCCATGAGAATAAAATCAAAATGGCCAGTCAAGAAATTGTTGGCTCGAAGACAGTGGAGGTTGTTGAGGAGGTGGTTGTGGTATGTGGAAAGCCTCAGAGATGAAGAGGATATGGTTCATATCTATGAACTAGAGACTTGGAGAAATCTTAGTGATGAAGAAGAGAGATCGAGCAGAGATCTCAGAAATTGCCAAGCGGGCAGTGAAGTAAGTTCAGATTGCCAGGTGGGCAATAGAAAGAGATCAAGTGAGGATCTCATAGACTGCCATGAAGGCATAGAGGAAATCCCATACTGCCAGTTGGGCAAGGGAAAGCAGATGAGACTATCTGAAAGTCTCATGAACTCAGAGGTGAGTTTGGATCAGCGAAAGGAGCTGATGGAGAAGGAGGATCAGACACACTTTCTGATCATTGGGGGAATTGAGGTATTCCTGCCATATATCCCAGTTGAGGCCAGGGTGTGTGTTGTCGATGCAGCAATAGTAGAAAGATAGCCAATGGTGACTGTCATGATGAAGGATTAGATATTAGAGGCTGCCCAAGCAGAGGAAGAAGAGCATTCAACAGAAATGCTCAAAATTTTCAGTCAAGAGGCTGAAGAAGGGATAACTACATCACTAGAAGTTGTAGCAGAAGAAGAGAATGTAGATAATATGCTCACTCCTTGGGAGAAGGAGTTAGAGATGATGGAGGATTGGTTGAACCATCCAAAGCCAGTAGATGACTGCCATGAGCAGACAGTCATGCAAATATTAGCAGAAGAGCATTCTGAGGAATCGCTCAAAATTTTCATCCAAGGAGCTGAACAAATGATGATTGTAATGCCAAGGCATGCAACAACAAATGAAGGAAAATTCCAGTCTGAGGAGAAGCTGGAGGAAGCTGGAGATGCACCAGCAGGAGAATTGGAAGAAGTTAAGTTGTCAGAAGAGGAAGCTGAGAAGAGACTTGGTGATGAAACTTCAGAAGAGGATTCTGCAGCAGAGTGGCCAGCTAATTCCACAGAAGAGGAAGAACATAGCATGGGAGATCTAATTGATATACCCATTTGCAGAGAGAGAATGCAGCCGAGAAGACTGCATAGAGAGAGCCAGCCATTGGAGCAGATGGACAAGGTGATTGAGGAGATTAGAAGGTTGATGTCAAGGTCAACAGCAGAAACTGCCAGTGAGGAGAAGTTGAGTAGGAGCAAACCTGCCATAGCAGCAGGGAAGCAGCAGCAACAGGGAAGCAGAGGAGCAGATGGAAAACTCCAAAGAACTGTTTGGGATCCAGGAGGATTTCAGCAACCATGCTGGGAAGCTCATGAGTAGGAGCTCATGAATTTTTCATAGCAGAGGAGTATGATGTAGGAGCATCACTCCACACCAACAACGTGCCAGCCAGCCAGGCACATCAAGCGCGCATTGAGGGAGGAGAGGCACCAATCCTCTCACATGTCAAAGTTTGAAATTTGTATTTAATGATTGTAAGGATGGTAGAGCCAAAAGCCATGCATATGCACAAGATTTAGATGTAGGTTGCCTTAAATGGTTGTAAGGCTGAGATCTAGATCCGATCCGGACTACACAACCATTCATTGTAAATTCAATGTAATTGAATAGGGTAGGTATCTTGGAGGGAAGATCTCAAAGAGCCCCCTCATGTAAAAGATCTTAGATCTTGTTTTGTAGTTAGCAAGGAAGAGAAGAGCCGAGACTCTGTTGCAGTCCGAGCTCGAACACATTGTAAAGAGGCATTTCAGATTAATACAAAGAGCAATATTTTATGAATAAGATTCTTTGTGTGTTTATGTGTCTATGAATGAATGCCATATATGTGTTCATAATATGTTGTAGATGTATATGAGTTTGCATTTGCAGGTTGCAGACAGAGGTAGTTGTCTTTTGGGTTCTTTGATTCTAGGTCTGGGTTCTTTGTGGTTTCATGCAAGGAGTGCATGATAGAGTACTGCGGTCTCTGAAAGCCAGTGCAAGGGATGCACTTCTAAATTTTGTGGACTGAGGCAAAGACGTGCCAGCAGGGCGCACCAGAGGAATTCATCAACTCAAGGGAGAATCCTCAAGGTTGTTGAACACCTTGGAGGAAAGACTGTGCAGAAGAGGGAATAGGAAAAACATAATTTTTGAGGGATTCTATGGAATCTCTGCTAGGAGCGCATCGAGCGAGTGCAAAGATTGCACAGGAGAAATTTGTTTCGAGTTCAGTAAGAAGACAGGGTCACCAAGGATTCTGTCAAAGCTCTGTCGGGAGGGCATCGAGCGAGTGAAAGGAGCGGACTGAGAAGAACTTTGTTTTGAGTTCAGAGAAGAAGAAGAGTTAAGGGAAGACCTTCACAGGGTTACTGAACAACCTGCAGGCTCAACAAGGAGTGCTTGAGCAGGAAGTTTCTAGAGGGCACTTCCATCCCTTCAAGGAAAGAAAAGGACAAATACCCTTTGAGGTCAGAGCTACAGGAAAATCTCAGGATGGATAGCACAGTTGTGTGCTAGGACTCTGCAAGGAATCGCAAAGGTTAAGAAAACCCTTTGGAGGGTTCAGTATTTGATAAAGCTCAGGAGGAAGAGTGCCTTTGCACACAGAACAATAGATGCAAGGAACGTAGAGGTCAAGAACCTCTTTGAGGTTCAGAGTCGACAAAGATCAGAAGGGAAAGCATATTTAGAATGCAGGCAGGAGCCAAGGATACAGACTTCACAGAGGAAGAAAAGGCCGAGGCCTTTGATACTTAAGATAAATCTTCCAAGGGGAAGGAAGTTCTCAAGATCAGGAGGGAGCAAAGCTGCCATTGGATCGAGCAGAGGAGAAGATCTGGACCATCGAGTGTCCATGAAGAAACCATTGGAGTTTCAAGACCCGGGAGGTTGAAGGACCAAGGATTGGTCGCAGCGGATTCACGAAATCATGAATCCCGAAGTCCCAAAAAGTGCATACGGTCTAGGTTTCGGGGAAATATCCGAAAGGCCTATTTTGGCATTTTGGCTATCAGGAGATGCAAAGGGAAAGAGTCGAGACTCTTGACCCATGAAATCCAAAAAGGATATGAGCCATTGGATCAGGGGAGGCTCACAGTCGATCATCTCCCACAGGAGTGGAGTTTCGGCATTTTAGGGATCGACACTTCGACAGTTCCAAGGACAAGAAGTCAGGCGCTTTGCATTGAAAACCCTGAAGTCGTGAAATGCGAAAAGCATAATTTGGCTTGGCATTTCGGTAATTCAACAGTTCGGGGTTCATAATTTCGGGAATCCCGAAGACAAGGAGCCGGGGCATTTGGAGAGGAAATCCCCGAAGTTGCGAAACCCGACATATCGTGGAGTCGGGCTGCGGTCTCAGAGTTACATGTTTTAGAAGTTCAGGATTTGACATTTTGGCCATCCCGAGGACAAGAAGTCGGGCACTTGAAATTGGAAGTCCCGAAGTCGTGAAACACGACATGCCTTCGAGAAAGGGTTGCGATCATGGAGGACGCAGTCACATAGACCGAAATTTCAGCAATTCAACATTTCAGAATTTGGGGGATCGAAAAGTCGAGGAACTCGATGCCAGGGTTCATGAAATCGCGAAACCATAAATCCCTTTTTCAGGAAAAGGTCGCGGTCATGTCTAGAGGCCATGTGCAGGTGAAATCTCGCTCCTAGTGCATGTTTTTGTAGGTGGAGTTTTTGGGAAAGGACATGTGTATCGGGTTTGTTGGGTTTCAGTGAGGGCTGAAAGAACCATTTCGGTTCTGCGGATCCAAAGGGAGAGTGATCCTGAGCAGATCTTGGCCCGAGGGTCGGAGGTTTGCGTCAAGTGTGATAGGGGTTAATGCTTAACTATTAGTTGTTAGAAATTATTGATGCGTATTGTTTATAAGTGTTGGAGATTATTGTTATTATTATTGTTATTATTATTATTCTAGGTCATAAAGGTTAAGGATTATATGAGATAGGGATTATGGTTTTTAAGGGTTAAGGGTTAGGTGTAATATGGATTATGGTTAACATATGTTATTGTTTATAAGGATGATAAAGGTTATGGATTATAGGGGTTATTGTTGTTATGGAGTAAGGGTCAAGGGATAGAAGGGTNTATTCATATATGATTTTTAGAGGTTAGGGTTATAGGGGTTAAGGAATATAAATGTTAGGTATTAGAGGGTATATTCATTAGGGTTTATAGGTGATATCAATTAAAGGGTTATAAATATTGAGAGTTATTATTTTCATTTAATGGTTATTTTATAAGGTTTATAGATGTTAAATGTTTAATATTATATGTAATACGAACTATGGGAGATATGGACAAGGTGTTATGTGTTTACTGGCTTAAAGGTTATAAAGTTTATGGTTAAGGATTAGTTTGTAGGGTTTTGTGGTGATAGGGTTTATGGGTAATAGATAGTAAGGGTTATGGTTTAGGTTAGGGTTTAGGAATGATATGAGTTAGCGGTTATAATGTTTAGGAATTATAGTAATAATGATTCTAGAGGTTACTAGTTAGTGTTTATTGTGGTTAGGGGTTCTTAAGAGTTAGGGTTTACAGTGGTTAACACTATAATATTAGGGTTTATAGTTTTTAATGGTTATGGGTTATAAAAATTATGATTATAGAGGTTAAGGGTTGAAGGTGATAATAGTAAGGGGTTAAGTGTTGATGCAGGAGCATCGCCTCCATGACATCAATGTGCCAGCCAACCAGGCACATCAAGCACGCATTCAAGGAGGAGAGGCGCCAATCCTCTCACATTTCAAATTTTGAAATTTTTATTTAATGATTGTAAGGCTGGTAGAGCCAAAAGCCATGCATATGCGCAGGCTTTAGATGTAGGTTGCCTTAAATGGTTGTAAGGCTAAGATCTAGATCTGATCTGGACTAGAAATCCATTCATTGTAAATTCAATGTAATTGAATAGGGTAGGTAGCTTGTAGGGAAGATCTCAAAGAGCCCCCTCATGTAAAAGATCTTAGATCTTATTTTGTAGTTAGCAAGGAAGAGAAAAGCCAATACTTTGTTGCAGTCCGAGCTTGAACACATTGTAAAGAGGCATTTCAAATTAATACAAAGAGTAGTCTTTCCTACATGAGATTCTTTGTGTGTTTATGTGTCTATGAATGAATGCGATATATGTGTTCATAATATGTTGTAGATGTATATGAGTTTGAATTTGCAGGTTGCAGACAGAGGTATTTGTCTGTTGGGTTCTTTGATTCCAAGTCTGGGTTCTTTGTGGTTTCATGCAAGGAGTGCATGACAGAGTACTGCGGTCTCTGAAAGCCAGTGCAATGGATGCACTTTTGAATTCTGTGGATTCAGGCAAAGATGTGGCAGTAGGGTGCACCAGAGGAAGTCATTGACTCAAGGGAGAATCCTCAAGGTTGTTGAACATATTGGAGGAAAGACTATGTAGAAGAGGGCACAGGAAAGACAAAATTTCTGAGGGATTTTGTGGAAGCTCTGCTAGGAGGGCATCGAGCGAGTGCAGAGATTGCATAGGAGAACTCTATTTTGAGTTTCGTAAGAAGACAGGGTCAACGAGGATTCTGTAGAAGCTCTTCCAGGAGGGCATCAAGTGAGTGCAAGGAGCACACTGAGAAGAACTCTATTTTGAGTTCAGAGAAGAAGAAGAGTTAAGGGAAGACCTTCACAGGGTTACTGAACACCCTGCAGGCTCAACAAGGAGTGCGTGAGCAGGAAGTTGCCAGAGGGCACTTCCATCCATTCAAGGAAAGAAAGGGATAGAGACCCTTTGAGGTCAAAGGTACAGGAAAAGATCAAGACATATAGCATTGTTGTGTGCCAGGAATCTGTAAGGAATTGTAGAGTTCAAGAAAACCCTTTGGAGGGTTCAGAATTTGATAAAGATCAGGAGGAAGAGTGCCTTTGCACACAGAGCAATAGCTACAAGGAGTGCAGAGGTCGAGAACCTCTTTGACGTTCAGAGTCAACAAATCTAAGAAGGGAAAGCATATTTAGAATGTAGGCGGGAGCCAAGGATACAGACTTCAAAAAGGAAGCAAAGGTTGAGGCCTTTGATACTTAAGAGAAATCTTCCAAGGGGAAGGGAGTTCTCAAGCTCAGGAGGGAGCACAGCTGCAGTTGGATCGGACAGAGGAGAAGACCTGGACCATCGAGCATCCAAGAAGAAACCATTAGAGTTTCGAGACATGGGAGGTTGAAGGACCAAGGATTGGTCGCAGCGGATTCGCGAAATCATGAATCCCGAAGTCTCGAAAAGTGCATATGGTCGAGGCTTCGGGGAAATCTTTGAAAGGCCTATTTCAGCATTTCGACTTCCAGGAGATGGAAAGGGAAAGATTCGAGACTCTTGATCCATGAAATCACGAAAGGATATGATCTATCGGATCAGGGGAGGCTCACAACCATTGATCTCCCGTAGAAGTGGAGTTTCGACATTTCGGGGATCGACACTTCGACAGTTCCGAGGACAAGAAGTCAGGTGCTTTGCATTGAAAACCCCGAAGTCGTGAAATGCAAAAAGTGTCTTTTGGCTTGGCATTTCGACAATTCAAAAATTCATAGTTCGACATTTCGGGAATCCCGTAGACAAGGAACCGGGGCATTTAGAGTGGAAATCCTCAAAGTCGTGAAACGTGACGTATCATGGAGTCGGGCTACGGTCTCAGAATTAAACGTTTCAGAAGTTCAGGATTCGACATTTCGGCCATCCCGGGGAAAAGAAGTCGGGCACTTGACATTGGAAGTCTCGAAGTTGTGAAACGCGACACGCCTTTGGAAAAGGGTTGTGATCACGGAGGACACAATCGCATAGACCGGAATTTCGACAATTCTTCATTTTAGAATTTGGGGGATCGAAAAGTCGAGGAACTCGACGCCAGGGTTCATGAAATCGTGAAACCCAAAATCCCTTTTTCGGGAAAAGGTTGCGGTCGTGTCCGGAGGCCGTGTGCAGGTGGGGTTTTGGGGAAAGGACCTATGTATTAGGTTCGTTGGGTTTCAGTGAACGCCAAAAGAACCATTTTGGTTCTGTGGATCTGAAGGGAGAGCGATCCTGAGTGGATCTTGGCCCGAGGGTTGGAGGTCTGCGTCAGTTTGGTATCAGAGCGGTATTTTTCCCATATATTTCAGGCAAAGGAAAAAGAAGACAGAGGGTTGAAGCTCTGTGGTGATTGTTGCAGGTTTCGCAGTAGTCAGAAAGCAGTCAGGAGGACTGTAGGAGAAGCTTGAAGTACTCTCAGTTGCAGAGTGACAACAATAGGTTTTCCAGGAGGGTAGACAAGAATAGGAAGATGGCTACTGAAGGCCATAGATGCGGTGGAAAGAAGATCCATCAACAGATGAGTAAAGAAGAGATGGATCTGGAACTCACCGAGATTAGAGTGAGGATGGAAGAGCTAGCACTACGGATGCAGCAGAATGCAAAGCCACGATGGGTATATGAATGGCCCATGAGAATAAAATCAAAATGGCCAGTCAAGAAATTGTTGGCTCGAAGACAGCGGAGGCTGTTGAGGAGGTGGTTGTGGTACGTGGAAAGCCTCAGAGATGAAGAGGAGATGGTTCATATCTATGAACCAGAGACTGGGAGAAATCTCAGTGATGAAGAAGAGAGATCGAGCAGAGATCTTAGAAATTTCCAAGTGGGTAGTGAAGTAAGTTTAGATTGCCAAGTGGGAAATAGAAAGAGATCAAGTGAGGATCTCATAGACTGCCATGAAGGCATAGAGGAAATCCCATACTGCCAGGTGGGCAAGGGAAAGCAGATGAGACTATATGAAAGTCTCATGAACTCAGAGGTGAGTTCGGATCAGCGAAAGGAGACGATGGAGGAGGATCAGACACACTTTCTGATCATTGGGGGAATTGAGGTATTCCTGCCATATAGCCCAGTTGAGGCTAGCGTGTGTGTTGTCGATGCAGCAACAATAGAAAGATAGCCAATGGTGACTGTCATGATGAAGGATCAGATATTAGAGGCTGCCCAAGCAGAGGAAGAAGAGCATTCAGCAGAAATGCTCAAAATTTTCAGTCAAGAGGCTGAACAAGGGATAACTACATCACTAGAAGCTGTAGCAGAAGAAGAGCATGTAGATAAGATGCTCACTCCTTGGGAGAAGAAGTTAGAGATGATGGAGGATTGGTTGAACCATCCAGAGCTAGTAGATGAATGCCATGAGCAGACAATCATGTAAATATTAGCAGAAGAGCATTCCGAGGAATCGTTCAAAATTTTCATCCAAGGAGCTGAACAGATGATGATTGTAATGCCAAGGCATGCAACAACAGATGAAGGAAAATTCCAGTCTGAGGAGAAGCTGGAGGAAGCTGGAGATGCACCAGCAGGAGAATTGGCAGAAGTTAAGTTGTCAGAAGAGGAAGCTGAGAAGAGACTCGGTGATGAAACTTCAGAAGAGGATTATGTAGCAGAGTGGCCAGCTAGTTCCACAGAAGAGGAAGAAGATAGCATGGGAGATCTAATTGATATACCCATTTGCAGAGAGAGAATGCAGCCGAGAAGACTGCATAGAGAGATCCAGCCATTGGAGTAGATGGACAAGGTGATTGAGGAGATTAGAAGGTTGATGTCAAGGTCAGTAGCAGAAACTGCCAATGAGGAGAAGCTGAGCAGGAGAAAACCTGCCATAGTAGCAGGGCAGCAGCAGCAACAACGAAGCAGAGGAGAAGATGGAAAACTCCAAAGAATTGTTTCGGATCCAGGAAGATTTCAACAACCATGCTGGGAAGCTCATGAGTAGGAGCTCATGAATTTTTCAAAGCAGAGGAGTATGATGTAGGAGCATCGCTCCACACCAGCAATGTGCCAGCCAGCCAGGCACATCAAGCGCGCATTCAGGGGGGAGAGGCACCAATCCTCTCACATTTCAAAATTTGAAATTTGTATTTAATGATTGTAAGGATGGTAGAGCCAAAATCCATGCATATGCACAAGCTTTAGATGTAGGTTGCCTTAAATGGTTGTAAGGCTGAGATCTAGATCTGATCTGGACTAGACAACCATTCATTGTAAATTCAATGTAATTGAATAGGGTAGGTTTCTTGGAGGGAAGATATCAAAGAGCCCCCTCATTTAAAAGATCTTAGATCTTGTTTTGTAGTTAGCAAGTAAGAGAAGAGCCGAGACTCTGTTGCAGTCCGAGCTCGAACACATTGTAAAGAGACATTTCAAATTAATACAAAGAGCAGTATTTTCTGCATGAGATTCTTTGTGTGTTTATGTGTCTATGAATGAATGCCATATATGTGTTCATAATATGTTGTAGATGTATATGAGTTTGCATTTGCAGGTTGTAGACAGAGGTAGATGTCTGTTGGGTTCTTTGATTCTAGGTCTGGGTTCTTTGTGGTTTCATGCAAGGAGTGCATGATAGAGTACTGCGGTCTCTGAAAGCCAGTGCAAGGGATGCACTTCTGAATTTTGTGGATTGAGGCAAAGACGTGCCAGTAGGGCGCACCAGAGGAAGTCATCAACTCAAGGGAGAATACTCAAGGTTGTTGAACACCTTGGAGGAAAGAATGTGTAGAAGAGGGCACAAGAAAGACATAATTTTTGAGGGATTCTATGGAATCTCTGCCAGGAGGGCATCGAGCGAGTGCAGAGATTGCACAGGAGAAATTTGTTTCGAGTTCAGTAAGAAGACAGGGTCACCAAGGCATCTGTAGAAGCTCTGCCAGGAGGGCATCGAGCGAGTGAAAGGAGCGCACTGAGAAGAACTCTGTTTTGAGTTCAGAGAAGAAGAAGAGTTAAGGGAAGACCTTCACAGGGTTACTAAACACCCTGCAGGCTCAACAAGGAGTGCTTGAGTAGGAAGTTTCTAGAGGGCACTTCCATCCCTTCAAGGAAAGAAAAGGAAAAAGACCCTTTGAGGTCAGAGCTACAAGAAAATATCAGGATGGATAGCACGGTTGTGTGCTAGGACTCTGGAAGGAATCACAAAGGTTAAGAAAACCCTTTGGAGGGTTCAGTATTTGATAAAGCTCAGGAGGAAGAGTGCCTTTGCACACAGAACAATAGTTGCAAGGAGCGTAGAGGTCAAGAACCTCTTTGAGGTTCAGAGTCGACAAATATCAGAAGGGAAACCATCTTTAGAACGCAGGTAGGAGCCAAGGATACAGACTTCACAGAGGAAGCAAAGGCCGAGGCCTTTGATACTCAAGATAAATCTTCCAAGGGGAAGGAAGTTCTCAAGCTCAGGAGGGAGCAAAGATGCCATTGGATTGAGCAGAGGAGAAGATCTGGACCATCGAGTGTCCAGGAAGAAACCATCGGAGTTTCAAGACCCGGGAGGTTGAAGGACCAAGGATTTTTCGCAGCGGATTCACGAAATCGTGAATCCCGAAGTCCCGAAAAGTGCATATGGTCTAGGTTTTGGGGAAATCTCTGAAAGGCCTATTTTGGCATTTCGGCTATCAGGAGATGCAAAGGTAAAGAGTCGAGACTCTTGACCCATGAAATCCTGAAAGGATCTAAGCCGTCGAATCAGGGGAGGGTCACAGTCGATCATCTCCCACAGGAGTGGAGTTTCGGCATTTTAGGGATCGACACTTCGACAGTTCCAAGGACAATAAGTCGGGCGCTTTGCATTGAAAACCTTGAAGTCGCGAAATGCGAAAAGCATATTTTGGCTTGGAATTTCGGTAATTCAACAGTTCGGGGTTCGACATTTCAGGAATCACGAAGACAAGGAGCCGGGACATTTGGAGTGGAAATCCCCGAAGTTGCGAAACACAACATATCGTGGAGTTGGGCTGCGGTCTCAGAGTTTCATGTTTCGGAAGTTCAGGATTCGACATTTTGGCCATCCCGGGGACAAGAAGTCGGGCACTTGAAATTGGAAGTCCCGAAGTCGCGAAACACGACACACCTTCGAAAAAGGGTTGTGATCATGGAGGACGCAGTCACATAGACCGGAATTTCAGCAATTCAGCATTTCAGAATTCGGGGGATCGAAAAGTCGAGGAACTCGATGCTAGGGTTCATGAAATCGCGAAACCCGAAATCCCGTTTTCGGGAAAAGGTCGCGGTCATGTCTAGAGGCCATGTGTAGGTGAAATCTCGCGCCTAGTGCATGTTTGTGTAGGTGGAGTTTTTGGGAAAGGACATGTGTATCGGGTTCATTGGGTTTCAGTGAAGGCCGAAAGAACCATTTCGGTTCTGCGGATCCGAAGGGAGAGTGATCCTGAGTATATCTTGGCCCGAGGGTCGGAGGTTTGCGTCAAGTGTGATAGGGGTTAATGCTTAACTATTAGTTGTTAGAAATTATTGATGCTTATTGTTTATAAGTGTTGGAGATTATTGTTATTATTATTATTATAGGTCATAAAGGTTAAGGATTATATGATATAGGGATTATGGTTTTTAAGGGTTAAGGGTTAGGTGTAATATGGATTATGGTTAACATATGTTATTGTTTATAAGGATGATAAAGGTTATGGATTATAGGGGTTATTGTTGTTATGGAGTAAGGGTCAAGGGATAGAAGGGTTCAAGGTTATATGGATTAAAAATGATAGGAGATATGGGTTATATGGATTAAAACTTATAGTATTTAGGGGTTATATGTCTTAGGGGAAGAGTTATGGCCATTATAATTGAAGGGTTGTAAGGTTTATGGGTTATAATATATTTTAGTTAGGGGTTCTAGTGGTTAGGGTTGGGGGTTACAATAGCTACAAGGAGTGCAGAGGTCGAGAACCTCTTTGACGTTCAGAGTCAACAAAGCTCAGAAGGGAAAGCATATTTGGAATGTAGGCGGGAGCCAAGGATACAGAGTTCACAAAGGAAGCAAAGGTTGAGGCCTTTGATACTTAAGAGAAATCTTCCAAGGGGAAGGAAGTTCTCAAGCTCAGGAGGGAGAACAACTGTCGTTGGATCGGAAAAAGGAGAAGATCTGGACCGTTGAGCATCCAAGAAGAAACCATTAGAGTTTTGAGACATGGGAGGTTGAAGGACCAAGGATTGGTTAAAGCGGATTCGCGAAATCAAGAATCTCGAAATCCCGAAAAGTGCATACGGTCGAGGTTTTGGGGAAATCTCTGAAAGGCCTATTTCAACATTTCGGCTACCAGGAGATGCAAAGGGAAAGAGTCGAGACTCTTGACCCATGAAATCACGAAAGGATATGAGCTATTGGATCAGGGGAGGCTCACAGCCATTGATCTCCCGCAAAAGTGAAGTTTCGGCATTTCGGGGATCGACACTTCGGCAGTTCCAAGGACAAGAAGTCATGTGCTTTGCATTGAAAACCCCGAAGTCGCGAAATGCAAAAAGTGTCTTTTGGCTTGGCATTTCGACAATTCAGAAATTCGTAGTTCGACATTTCGAGAATCCCGAAGACAAGGAACTGGGGCATTTTGAGTGGAAATCCCCAAAGTCGTGAAACGTGACGTATCATGGAGTCGGGCTATGGTCTCAGAATTAAACGTTTCAGAAGTTCAGGATTCGACATTTTGGTCATCCCGGGGACAAGAAGTCGAGCACTTGACATTGGAAGTCTCGAAGTCGTGAAACACGACACGCCTTTGGAAAAGGGTTGTGATCATGGAGGACACAATCGCATAGACTAGAATTTTGGCAATTCTGCATTTCAGAATTTGGGGGATCGAAAAGTCGAGGAACTCGACGCCAGGGTTCATGAAATCATGAAACCCAAAATCCCTTTTTCGGGAAAAGGTTGCGGTCGTGTCCGGAGGCCGTGTGCAGATGGGGTTTTGGGGAAAGGACCTATGTATCGGGTTCGTTGGGTTTCAGTGAAGGCCGAAAGAACCATTTTGGTTCTGTGGATCTGAAGGGAGAGCGATCCTGAGTGGATCTTGGCCCGAGGGTTGGAGGTCTGCGTCAGTTTCGTATCAGAGCGGTATTTTTCCCATATATTTCAGGCAAAGGAAAAAGAAGACAGAGGGTTTAATCTCTGTGGTGATTGTTGCAGGTTTCGCAGTAGTCAGAAAGCAATCAGGAGGACTGTAGGAGAAGCTTGAAGTACTCTCAGTTGAAGAGTGACAACAGTAGGTTTTCTAGGAGGGCAGACAAGAATAGGAAGATGGCTACTGAAGGCCATAGATGCGGTGGAAAGAAGATCCATCAACAGATGAGTAAAGAAGAGATGGATCTGGAACTCACCGAGATTAGAGCGAGGATGGAAGAGCTAGCACTGTGGATGCAACAGAATGAAAATCCACGATGGGTATATGAATGGCCCATGAGAATAAAATCAAAATGGCCAGTCAAGAAATTGTTGGCTCGAAGACAACGGAGGTTGTTGAGGAGGTGGTTGTGGTATGTGGAAAGCCTCAGAGATGAAGAGGATATGGTTCATATCTATGAACCAGAGACTGGGAGAAATATTAGTGATGAAGAAGAGAGATCGAGCAGAGATCTCAGAAATTGCCAAGCGGGCAGTGAAGTAAGTTCAGATTTCCAGGTGGGCAATAGAAAGAGATCAAGTGAGGATCTCATAGACTTCCATGAAGGCATAGAGGAAATCCCATACTGCCAGGTGGGTAAGGGAAAGAAGATGAGACTATCTGAAAGTCTCATGAACTCAGAGGTGAGTTCGGATCAGCGAAAGGAGCCGATGGAGAAGGAGGATTAGACACACTTTCTGATCATTAGGGGAATTAAGGTATTCCTTCCATATAGCCTAGTTGAGGCCAGCGTGTGTGTTGTCGATGCAACAACAGTAGAAAGATAGCCAATGGTGACTGTCATGATGAAGGATCAGATATTAGAGGCTGCCCAAGCAGAGGAAGAAGAGCATTCAGCAGAAATGCTCAAAATTTTCAGTCAAGAGGCTGAACAAGGGATAACTGCATCACTAGAAGCTGTAGCAGAAGCAGAGCATGTAGATAAGATGCTCACTCCTTGGGAGAAGGATTTAGAAATGATGGAGGATTGGTTGAACCATCCAGAGCTAGTAGATGACTGCCATGAGCAGACAGTCATGCAAATATTAGCAGAAGAGAATTCTGAGGAATCGCTCATAATTTTCATCCAAGGAGCTGAACATATGATGATTGTAATGCCAAGGCATGCAACAACAGATGAAGGAAAATTCTAGTCTGAGGAGAAGCTGGAGGAAGCTGGAGATGCACCAGCAGGAGAATTGGAAGAAGTTAAGTTGTCAGAAGAGGAAGCTGAGAAGAGACTCCGTGATGAAACTTCAGAAGAGGATTCTGCAGCAGAGTGGCCAGCTAGTTCCACAGAAGAGGAAGAAGATAGCATGGGAGATCTAATTGATATACCCATTTGCAGAGAGAGAATGCAGCCGAGAAGACTGCATAGAGAGAGCCAACCATTGGAGCAGATGGACAAGGTGATTGAGGAGATTAGAAGGTTGATGTCAAGGTCAGCAGCAGAAACTGCCAGTGAGGAGAAGCTGAGCAGGAGGAAACCTGCCATAGCAGCAGGGAAGAAGCAGCAGCAGCGAAGCAGAGGAGCAGATGGAAAACTCCAAAGAACTGTTTGGGATCCAGGAGGATTTCAACAACCATGCTGGGAAGCTCATGAGTAGGAGATCATGAATTTTTCACAGCAGAGTAGTATGATGTAGGAGCATCACTCCACACCAGCAACGTGCCAGCCAGCCAGGCACATCAAGCGTGCATTCAGGGAGGAGAGGCACCAATCCTCTCACATTTCAAAATTTGAAATTTGTATTTAATGATTTTAAGGATGGTAGAGCCAAAATCCATGCATATGCACAAGCTTTAGATGTAGGTTGCCTTAAATGGTTGTAAGGCTGAGATCTAGATCCGATCTGGACTACACAACCATTCATTGTAAATTCAATGTAATTGAATAGGGTAGGTATCTTGGAGGGAAGATCTCAAAGAGCCCCCTCATGTAAAAGATCTTAGATCTTGTTTTGTAGTTAGCAAGGAAGAGAAGAGCCGAGACTCTGTTGCAGTCCGAGCTCGAACACATTGTAAAGAGGCATTTCAGATTAATACAAAGAGCAGTATTTTCTGCATGAGATTCTTTGTGTGTTTATGTGTCTATGAATGAATGCCATATATGTGTTCATAATATGTTGTAGTTGTATATGAGTTTGCATTTGCAGGTTGCAGACAGAGGTAGTTGTCTGTTGGGTTCTTTGATTCTAGGTCTGGGTTCTTTGTGGTTTCATGAAAGGAGTGCATGATAGAGTACTGCGGTCTCTGAAAGCCAGTGCAAGGGATGCACTTCTGAATTTTGCAGATTGAGGCAAAGACGTGCCATCAGGGCGCACCAGAGGAAGTCATCAACTCAAGGGAGAATCCTCAAGGTTGTTTAACACCTTGGAGGAAAGACTGTGCAGAAGAGGGCACTGGAAAAACATAATTTTTGAGGGATTCTATGGAATCTCTGCCAAGAGCGCATCGAGCGAGTGCAGAGATTGAATAGGAGAACTTTGTTTCGAGTTCAGTAAGAAGACAGGGTCACCAAGGATTCTGTAGAAGCTCTGCTAGGAGGGCATCGAGCGAGTGAAAGGAGCACACTGAGAAGAACTCTGTTTTCAGTTCAGAGAAGAAGAAGAGTTAAGGGAAGACCTTCACAGGGTTACTGAACACCCTGCAGGCTCAAAAAGGAGTGCTTGAGCGGGAATTTTCTAGAGGGTACTTCCATCCCTTCAAGGAAAGAAAAGGACAAAGACCCTTTGAGGTCAGAGCTACAGGAAAATCTCAGGATGGATAGCACGGTTGTGTGCTAGGACTCTGCAAGGAATCACAAAGGTTAAGAAAACCCTTTGGAGGGTTCAGTATTTGATAAAGCTCAGGAGGAAGAGTGCCTTTGCACACATAACAATAGTTGCAAGGAGCATAGAGGTCAAGAACCTCTTTGAGGTTCAGATTCGACAAAGATCAGAAGGGAAAGCGTCTTTAGAACACAAGTAGGAGCCAAGGATACAGACTTCACAGTGGAAGCAAAGGCCGAGGCCTTTGATACTTAAGATAAATCTTCCAAGGGGCCATGTGCAGGTGAAATATTGCTCCTAGTGCATGTTTGTGTAGGTGGAGTTTTTGGGAAAGGACATGTGTATCGGGTTCGTTGGGTTTTGGTGAAGGCCGAAAGAACCATTTCGGTTCTGCAGATCCGAAGGGAGAGTGATCCTGAGCAGATCTTGGCCCGAGGGTCGGAGGTTTGCGTCAAGTGTGATAGGGGTTAATGCTTAACTATTAGTTGTTAGAAATTATTGATGCTTATTGTTTATAAGTGTTGGATATTATTGTTATTATTATTGTTATTATTATTATTATTATAGGTCATAAAGGTTAAGGATTATATGAGATAGGGATTATGGTTTTTAGGGGTTAAGGGTTAGGTGTAATATGGATTATGGTTAACATATGTTATTGTTTATAAGGAAGATAAAGGTTATGGATTATAGGGGTTATTTTTGTTATGGAGTAAGGGTCAAGGGATAGAAGGGTTCAAGGTTATATGGATTAAAAATGATAGGAGATATGGGTTATATGGATTAAAACTTATAGTATTTAGGGGTTATATGTCTTAGGGGAAGAGTTATGGCCATTATAATTGAAGGGTTGTAAGGTTTATGGGTTATAATATATTTTAGTTAGGGGTTCTAGTGGTTAGGGTTGGGGGTTACATGAGTTATATGGGTTAAGGGTTACTAGTGATAGGTTATAGTGCTAAGAGTTATAAAGGATATAATGGTTAAATGTAACAAGGGTTGGGGGTTATATGCATTAGGTGCTATATCGGTTAAATATTAGGTGTTAGAGGTTATGAATTATAAGGGTTATGTCTTATCGATT
Source organism: Picea sitchensis (assembly GCA_010110895.2). Lineage (NCBI taxonomy): Eukaryota > Viridiplantae > Streptophyta > Pinopsida > Pinales > Pinaceae > Picea > Picea sitchensis. Next base: position 181 of record SNQJ01S0095351.1, on the reverse strand, counting down.
ATAGAAATTAGGTGTGCTAGGGGTATGGTCCTAATATGTTGGCCTTCGGGAGTGGGACAATGATTGATAAGGTCTGTCGGGTGTCCTTCCATCCCTTTTGTGAGTGACTTGTTCTTGGCCTTAATTGGTTAGGTTGCATTTTTTAAGTTGCTACTTTGAAAAAAAAGGTGTTCAAAGCAAG
>SNQJ01S0095346.1:2058-31841 GCA_010110895.2 Picea sitchensis | reverse complement strand
ATAAGGTGCCTTCATCAATCCTTTAATAGAAACCCTTTATCTCTACCCTCTACATGAGGTTATCCATAATTGGCAGTTTTCTCCTCAACAACTCCAATCTTTCCTAAACTCAATCATCATCATTACAGTCATATCAACTATCATGCCAATCATAATGTATGGACCCTAGAATTTTTTAAACCATCAAAATTTTCAATAATTCCATAGAACATATATATCCACACCACCACATTATTCCTTAATGTGTTCATTAGTGTAGACACATTTTAGTTGTTTTATTTTCATGCAACTATCAACATTCTTATGCCTAAACTAATAACACACACATTGGTATTCTCAATATTAGAGAATATAAAAATACGCAAGAGAGTCAAGGAACTCTCCCTTTGATCCAGGTGGATATTAGTGGCCACCCATCTTTTCCAACTGGCTCAAAACAATTTTCTGGCAATTTTGGTAATTTACTATTTTTAGTCGTTTTTAACTTCTGGGGTCATTTTGAGGGCCTAAATGAAGTTTTTTCGGGATAGAGCTTCTCAATGATAATCAAAGTATTTGATTGAGCCCCCAAAATGAATCTCCTCTATGATACCTTTCCAACGAGCTATCGTGCGCCCCAAACGAAGATCGTATGCCAAAGTTACGCCCCGGGGAAGTTGATTCACCAAACTACCCAAAACCGGGTCCACAAAACTGTTGGATTTTCATCTTTCGGGGTTAGGGTTTTGGATTTTATTTATGATAAAAATGCCTTTGGAGCCTCATTGTAAAGGATATTCTTTCGAATGCGAGTAGCGAACACATCTCTTCTCAGAGATAAGTTGCTACCATTCTAGCGAGTCTTTCACTCTGTATTTTTTTATAGTCTTTGTACATTTTGGCTCATTAATAGAAAATTGTGTATTACTATATCTCCGTGTTTATGGTTTCATATCTGATACATTTCTATTATATTATTGGATATCCAAGATATCTTTGTACATTTATTTATTATATCTCTCCTCTCATTTCGTGTCGAAAATAATCTGGATCAGTGGTATCAGAGAAGGCTGCTCTTTATCGTTTTTCAGTGCATGTCCCCGAAGAGGTCTGAGTATAGAAAGTTGGGTCTAGATCTTGTATCTCTTTAGTACAATCACCCTCGCATGCCCAAGAAACCCTCCATGGAATAAGAAAATAAAAACGATAGAGCAGACAATTCTATTAATTTGTTGCTTGAGCAAGCTCTCACACGATAAAGGGACGAAATGATGGATAATTTTTCCCACATCCTTCAATTCCTTCCGATAAAAATAGACGCGTATTCATCAAGAGGCCACATAGGAAGCACCTCTCCTTTCAAGGTAAAAGTTAATTTTGATATTCACATATTTGAAGGATGGATAGATGCAGATGCCCTAGAAAAATGGTTAAATCTGCTAGAAGGTTATTTCTCTGTTCATAATTTCTCTGACAAGGAAAAGATCACCTTCGCACTCCTTAAGGCTCTCCCCCATGTCAAACATTGGTGGGAAATTTACTGGGAGAAAATTTCCACAGAGGAGTCTGGAATATACGGGGTCGAGCCCACTTGGGAATTTTTTGTGGATGTGGTAAAGGAACAATATTACCCTGTTGGAAACTATGAGGACCAGTACATGAGATGGACCAGACCGCAGCAAGAGAGGGGCCAAGTAGTTATGGATTTCACCAATAACTTCCATACCTTGTGCATCAAGCCAGGTATCAAAGAATCTGAATGAAATTTGGTTCTGAAATACCACGGGGCTCTACACAGATACATCCAAACTGAAATGGATTTTCTGGACATCTCATCACTTGGTGTTGCTTGTCGATATGATGTTAAAATCAAGCAGAAATTTAAGCACTAGAACAAACGAGATTTTGGGTCTGCAAATCAACAACAACCAAAGTATGATAGATATGGCCCTAACAAACAGTCCAAGCCACGGGAAAAGTAGGGTCACGGAAAGACAAAGAAGGACACCGAAAAATGGTGTTATTTCCAGAAAATCCCCTCGCACAACATTGATGAATGTCTCTCAAAAAAATCATTGGTTTTCGAGATCAAAGACAAGGAGCCGAAACCTGATTCAAAATCTGATTTAGAAAATACTAATAGAAGACAGATCATAGACACATACCCCACTGCTATTGTCACTACTGTAGCAATTCAACTAGAAGAACCAACAAATCCTAAAGAGGAGGAGCTCCTTTTTCATTCACAGATGTGGGTGAAGGGGGATCCACTTCATTTTATTGTTGATAGAGGAAGAAAAAATAACCTCCTCTCAACGAAGGTCGTCAAATAGTTGGGATTGTTGACAACACCACAACCGCGACCATACAACATTGCATGGATTTTCCAGGGATGTGATCTTTTTGTCAGCCAACAGTGTCAATTGTCATATGACATCCATCCCTTCAAGGATGAGGTATTATGTGATGTTTCCCCCTGGATGTCTGTGAAGTTCTCTTGGACCAACCATATATGTGGAAGCGCCATGTTATTTATGAGTCTCGACCTTGTAGTTTCATTGTTACTATGGGGGGTCATCTCTACAGGATACCAGAGGTAATTCTGACTATTTTCCCACCTAAACAGTGCTGCAAGGTAGTATCTCATACTACAAAATTTAGCTTCTTCATATTCTATTCAAAACGTGAACAAAAGAGCACCACTGTAGCCTCAGTCCAAGCACCTTCTATCTAACATAAGCAGGTCAACAAGATTGCAACAAAGTGTAAAGATTCCTTCTGAACACATGCATATCATGTATCCAGACTAGTTAAAAAGGTCCAACCCTTCCATCCACTGGTTCGTGACAACCTTCAACAATATAAGCAACACAACTTCTCCAACAAGACAAACAACTCATCAAGATCTAGATTCAGGAAAGACTTTTCCCTCTCCCTCTGACACTCAACAAAATGGAGACAATTTCTTCCTAAGGAGGGAGGATTGATCCAAGTGAATATCAGTGGCCACCCACCTTTTCCAACTGGTTCAAAATAGTTTTCTGGCAATTTTGGTAATTTACTATTTTTAGCGGTTTTTAACTTTCGGGGCCATTTTGAGGGCCTAAATGAAGGTTTTTCAGGATATATCTTCTGAATGATATCCAAAAGATTTGATTGATCCCACAAATGAATCTCCTCAATGATACCTTTCCAACGATCATTCGTGCGCCCCAAACGGAGATCATATGCAAAAGTTGCGCCCTGAGGAAGTTGATACACCTAATTACCCAAAACGGGGTCCACAAAACTGTTGGCATTTCATCTTCTGGGTTTAGGGTTTTGGATTTTCTTTATGATAAAAAGGCCTTTGGAGCTTCATTTTAAAAGGATCTTCTTGCGAATGCGAGTAGCAGACACATCTCTTCTTAGAGATAAGCTTCCACCATTCTAGCGAGTCTTTCACTATGTATTTTTTACAGTCTTTGTACATTTTTGCTCATTAATAGAAAATTGTGTATTATTGTATCTCTTTGTTTATCGTTTCATATATGATACATTTCTGTTATATTATTAGATATCTGAGATATCTCTATACATTTCTTTATTATATCTCCACTCTCATTTCGTGCCGAAAATAATCTGGATCACCCTTTCTCCAACTCCTCTACATAAGCTTTAATTAGTTTATTCATTCAAACACTTACACTTATTTGTTTGTCTACAAAAACGACGTGTTCTTATTCAGAATCATACAACTATGTTAAACAAACGATATTTTTCAAGTGAGAAAGGTGTCTCCCTTTCTCCACATTATTTCTACATTATGCCCCTTTTTGGGCCTGCCTGCTCCATTTCCCTTTGAGCATTCTTGGTCAATTGTTTTTTTAAATTTCCTCATCCAGAGGGTCCTCCTTCACTGAATGAAACAACACACTAACACATAAAGGTTAGCTTAAAAATTCAATTTCAATAAAGTGTATCCTTGTGCATTAACCATATAAAATTCAAAATGATTAATATTTAATTTGCATGTCTTCCACACATGCATTATCTTTTAAATATAATCCAGGTTTATTATTATTATAGGATCTTGTAGCTCACTACCTCATTCTGAATGGTCATTAGTTCTTTGTCTTTCTTTTCCTTACATATTTTTTACATAGTCCCTTCACATATGAACTACTTTAGCATGCAACTTCCTCGTTTCAATATCTAGCAACACCTAAAATGATCTCCTTTCCAAGAGATAGTAACAACTCTTATCATTTATGTAATTCACCCAATATCTTAGATGTAATCATAAAATTTCATTCCCATTATGCATCCAAACCACATATCCATGCATTCATTATGTGCCTATTTTCTATCAACTTCCATTCACAATGTGATTTTATCCACTCAACTATATGCCTCATCATAGTGTGTGTGTGTGTGTGTGTAGATGATACACTTTTATAATTTACACATGTACAACTAATCACTTAAAATAAATCTATTTTACGACTTTTCATAATCATTCACATGAAGATTTCTAAAGGAATAATCACAATCATATTTCCTTTTTCATAGAAACAAAGCATTCTTTATCACTTGCTCTTTCAACATTTCATACTAGCACTTTTCTGAAGAATGGCGCACAACCTCTTCAAGCTAGTATCCAAACAAGACAATCATACCCTTCAAAAAAAGGTCATTTGTGCATCCATAGAACTTATTACTTTTTCTCACATTCGACCGGTTCATGCATGCATTCATACCAAGCATCCCTATAATGCATTCAAACCATGACTTCAAGTATATGTACATGCATACTAACATGCACATGCACTATTTTCAAATTTTCCATGTCATTCTTACACATTTACATTTCAAATAAATATCATCATTTTTTATGAGAGATTACAGTCATTCCCGTGACAAGTCTCACAAGCATATTCATAAACACATTTTACTCCTTCCTTTGGAAACAATGAACAAGAGATCACTCTTGTACACTTTCTCTAAAAACATTTCATAAAGTCAAAATTTGACTAGGTAATCATGGTAGTACCCAATGCACATACCACTTCATGTTTTCCTTAACCATTCATGCCTCAATCATTTTTAGTCATCAAGATTTTACTGAGGGAATCCTTACCTATACTCCCTTTCATCACTTGATCATACCAGACCATACATGTATGGATTCATTCAACATTGGATGCTACTTGATCCATTGGTGTCTCAGGGAGGTTCATGCATTTCTTTCCCACTCTAGATTAACACCTCACATTCCATAACCTCTTTTCTCATAAGGTTGTAAGTAGCATCCCATAAATTGTCATCCATGATGTCAACCTTTCTCGGTTCCCTGATCATCATTGATCATAAATAATTATCATATCAATTTATGTTAACATACTTCTTACTAAGTCTACATGCATGTTACATGTATACTTCATCATTATCATATGTAATTGAAACATATCTATATGCACCTAGATTTTAATTCTTTTTCCTATCAATGCATATGCATTCTAGCTTTCCATGCTCTAAATCAATAGTATACAACATTATTTTCAAAACTAAGAAAGAATAAAATATAAGGAGGTAAGTTGAGACATTCCCCCTCATTATCAAGGATGCATTGGTTGGTCCTATTTTTCACTGTTCAACACCCTTTCTATGCCTTTAATTAAGCTTTAACTGCAGTTTTCTTCATACTGCAATATCTTGTACAGTACAATTCTATTCCAAATCTCTTAGCAGACACTGTTGCCTATGTTTCCCAATCATGTGATCCCTTCCACAATTCTTGGGCCCATACATCCTCTCTGGTCACAAAATCCATTTTCTTACTCTTAAATGGATAGCCAACCATATGCCTCTTCTATTACCATATCAAATGGACTAACCATGTCAATTTTCCCTTAATCAATTCCTCAATCACAAGGAATTATCCATAAAGGTCCTTGCCCATTTATAAGCAACAATCATACTCACAAGAGGCTATATTAACCCACGCTTATTGTTAATATTGAATTCAACAATTCAAGGAGTTTTCCATTCTCTGTGACTCATACAACACCTAGGGCTATTACCAATGTTCAATTTTAGGTTCTTAGGCCATCGAGTCTCAAGGCCATATTCTTTGTTCCATAAATTCTGCCTATGTGCTTTTCCTTGAGCCCTATAGGCTCAATTCTTTTCAAAGTAGTATTATAAAACCTATCCTTGTGGTATATCTTTGGCCCCTTAGGCCTAATATTTGAACCATTGCTCTTCTTTTTTGACCATTTAGGCCTAGAGTTTGAACTCTGCTATGATACCATTCTATAACACAACCGAATCATTAATCCTTATTAGGCTGGTGGGGCATACAAAATTCCTCTTCTTAGCCATTAATATAATTCTAGTTCTAATATTATAGACAAAATATTATCCTCAAGATATTTCCAACGACTATCTCTATGCTCATATCTGAGCTCTGGACATAAATATATTCCCTTTTTAATTTTTTCTTATGATGATGTCATCTTGTCCACTTGGACCCACTCCACATGTGCTAGTTGGCATCACCAGTCTACTCACATCCACATGGATCTCTTTCACATGTGTTGGATGATGTTTCCTAGTCTTATAGCCTCATACATAGGTCTTTTGGATTCCAAGTCTTGCAAGACTATCGAGATCTCTTTATTGGACAAATCCGACCAGATTTTCCAATTGGTAAAGCTCTTAAATATTTCTGAAGTATGTAGTCCGCGAGACTATCGGGACCATGCTATCGGTATTTTCCCATTGGGGTGGAAACACTAACATGTTCTCAAATTCTTATGCAACCCGAAGCCCACAATATTATTGGGAACACACTATCAGAAAATCTCTGTCAGACATGACAACTTACCAAGTCACAATTTCCTCTCGAAATATGTAGTCTGCAACACTAGTTTCAGACATTTTCATTCATGATTTTCCTTTCAAATGAAAATTTAATGTATTAACAAATCCTTCCGAAACCCAAATTCCACAACACTGAAGGACTCCCTCCATTGGAATTTTCCCATTGGAATACCAACCTAACCCATATCACAATTTTTCCTAAAATCCAAAACCCGCAAACTTACCGGGTTAGTTCCTTTGAAACGCTTCTTGACCATTGATCTCTAAGAAATCGTCAGGATCAAATCTCAACACTTGATGGATGGTCAATATTTAACCATGGAACTTGGTCTATTCCTCTCAACACTTACCAATGGCGATTATGGGTCCCACTTGTACCCAACTTCCACATGGCCTTCACACACTCGTCTTGTAATACCCTAGGCCGAGCCCCTGTGAAATGTATTAATGTTTGTAGGTCGGGGAGCCAAGTGTTGATAAGATGGTAGGCTTATGTGTTATAGGCCGAAGATCCTGGATGCTAAGGCCAATAAGCCTGATTTTTGTATATGTAATTATGCAGATCATTAATAAAAATTATACATCGTTGTGTGTAGACCGACCACGAAGAAAGAGTGATGGGGGATGAAGCTTGACCAGGTAGGGAAAGGGATGGGACTGAGAGGCTAGGAAAGAGGGGCTAAGCTAGAGGTCTTAACCCAAGGGAATATTATAATATATTCCTAAAAAATGAAAATATTAAAGGGGGGAAAATAAACCTAGTTATCCTAAGTTCCTAGGAAAGGGAACGAATGCTAAATGGAGTGCATGTAACTCCAGGAATATAGGTGTCGACCTGGGCACATGCATTCAAATTTGGATAGTCATCTCGTTAGTGGGGTTTCTCCCCATTCTACCATCCTCCGCCTAACTTGTTGGGCCTCCATCGTGGACCTTTGCATATTGGACACACCTCTGAAACAAGTAACTTGGGAAGCTGACTTGTGTTTTCCTGTGAAGCCCAACATATTTGTACTTGGAAAAACAATGTTGTGCCTTACCAAATTGTGGTTTCTTCCATTCCTTGATCTATATTGAACCTTTGATGTTGTCCTCACCTTGATGGAATTGAGTTGAAGTTGGTCGAAGAAGTGGGTTTCCAGTCCCGTGGTTGAAGACATAGGTTGTCAAGCCTGTGAGCAACTCTCTCTAGGTGAGAGAGTTTGTTGGGAAGAGATTTTATCCTAGAGAGAGTCCAACACCAACTACGGAGCTCTGAGAATTCCTGATCCGACCTATTGCTGAGACACTGAAAGGGGAAGTGGAGCAGTCGATGGACTGTGAAATAATGAAGGTGCATATCCCCGGGGTGGAACAGGCATGTGGGGAATGAGAGTTCATGAGTAGTGGGCGTGAGAAGGCTCTTGAAGAGAATCCTTCCAGTTGCACGGTGTAGTCTCCTATAACCTTCGCCTAGTCTAGGATTCCCTTGCCCTGGGTGGAGCTTAGTCCCAACTCGGGGTGACCCACTAATGAGCATGATGAGCAACATGGTCTAAGGCTAGGAGGTTCATGGAAGGTCTGGACACAGTTGGTGGAGGTCAATTAAAAGATAAATATTCATTTCCCCTCTTCATTCACATGCTATGTATTTATATATGTTATTAAATCTATGGTTTTGTATGGATTACTGCATGTATGTTTTTATTGTTATTTTTGCATCAGTTTGTGTATTAGAAAAATATGTTGTTTTTCTATGGTTATATTTATAGGAAGATGATAATTTTTATTTCTACGAGATAGAATGGCACACCCTGGGTGGTCGGGGGTGTTAAAACAAATTGGTATAAGAGCAGTAAGATGTTCCTCTGTGGCATTTCTCGACGTGTTGGGTGGATGGCGACGTTACAAATTGGTATCAGAGCCATGATTTCAACACTGAGCCTGGATTGTCTAGGAAAGTGGAAGTTGAAGAGAAGGTTTTGCAAGGAAATTGTTGTCGAAATGGACAAAATTGAAGTTCAGAGCCTAGTTTTCGACACTGAGCTTGAATTAGGCCGTATAAATGGTTATGGAATCAAAAGATCAGAGAAACTTGTTGTTAAAAAGGAAAAAAATTGAATTTCAGAGCATTCCAGAGTGCCAAGAGAGAACCTTGGTCATGTTTGGAACCTCAGGAGGTATAATGGTTCAAGAATGATTGTAGAGAAAAGAGACTGCAGTAATCGTGGGTTTAGAACTACAAGGTTTGAAGTTGGGTTGTGGGATCTGTTTAGGAGAAGGAGGATCCTTAACAACCATCAGATATGGAGAAAGGTGCATGAGGATTAACTCCTAAGTACTTTGGACTTCGCGACTTCAGTGAAGTTTATGTGTGATAGAGAAGAAACGGTCGAAGCCCGAAGTTTCGAAGTTCCGAAGATGATCTACATCATAGATCCATGGGGGGGGGAGTGTTTACCATTGGATTTGACCAAGGATGGATCAAAACCGTAGGGTTAAGCCAAGAGCGAAAGGCAAGAATGTTTGGGAGCTTGACGTTTAGGAGAAACAGGGTATGCTAAGGTGAAGACATTCGAAGACCGAAGTCCCGAAGTGACATGGCCTACTGATGTCACTCGAAATTATGTGGACACATGGGATGTGTGCCATGTGTCAAATGATGTCACTGAATGTGGACACATGGGATGTGCCATGTGTCGTGAGAGTTAAGAACCATTGTGAGATTGAAATGCAGTTAGAATGTGACATTATCACCCACCTGATTGGACCACGGGTCAACTTCGTGTGTCCTACCATGTAGCTCTCCTGGAGGTGGCACAAGCTACTAAGCATGACGAAGGAGTTAGTTGGGTCAGGCCCGCATTAACTTTGTTCACAATATATCAAGATTGAGAGCCGAGAGACATTGCAGAGATCAAAGTTGCGCAACAAATAATTCTACAAGGCAGTCCCAAAATCCAAACCACGTCTCTTCTGCTATGTCTATGAATAGCTGTTCAAACAGATTTTTTTCCTTTTAACAAATAAGAAATTAACAATATCACCTAATTCACATCAATGCAAAACACATGACATCATAACTATGTGACACATGATCAGAATATAAACAAACTCTACCATTATGAAATCCAATTGCAAACTATATGCCAACCAATCTCATCATATACCACAATACCACTCTGCCTAATATAAAACTGCTTTCTTCTTCACCATTAAAATCATACCGCTGCCACTCGCCCACTTCGGAGACATCCCACGCTCCTTGTCCTCCCGCTTCCACGTCGCTCCTGCTTGCCAACCAAAAACACTCACCGTACCTCCCGCAAATAAATCTAGGGTACTGCCCCCTTAGCCCCCGAGCCGCGAAGGGGCCAATACACAAGAATCAGAGATAGCCTAGCTGCCTCAAATACCAACGAATTGAGCTACCACTCCAACACACTGAGATATACCCAACTCCTCACAAGCAACCCGGTCATTGAACTGGTGAGCGTAATGTTACGCTCACCGATCCCCCTTCTTCCTTCCTCCTTTATAGAATTTTTGGAGGATCTAATTTAAAATCATAAATCATTAATTAATTAATTTTAATGACTAACCCTCTAATACCTCGGCCCGCGTCACACATGCCTGCTCCCCAAAAATTAATTTCCGCTTTAATTACAGACTAATTCCTCTCACCTCAAAAATCTCCTTAAATTGCTCCTTAATCACCCCCTTAAATTTCTCCTTAAATTACCCTTAATCACTCCTTAAATTTCTCCTTAATTTACTCCTTAATCACTCCTTAATTTACACCTTAATCACCCCTTAAATTACACCTTAATTTACTCCTCAATTTAATTCTCTCTTGTTATTTTTATTTTGAACCCAAAAGATAAATGTGGTTTTAATCTTTTCCATATATTTCTAAATTCCTAGCTTTATACTCCCACAATTTTAATAAATTTTATTTCTTCTTCATCATCAGTGCCGCTCCTTAATTCTAATTTAATTCCCCATTTCTTTTACCCCCTTTACTTTTAGAAGACTTAATTTACACCTAGAGGGTTTTTTAGCTTACTTCCTAGGTTTATTTTCGTAAAATCTTTCTTAGGCTTGTCAAATTTAACTTAGAGATGTTTTTAATTTAGGTTTTGATTTGAATGCATGCAATTTAATTAGGGAGTTTTTAATACCTATCAGCGCTATGTCTTAGGTCATTCTAGGTGTTCTCATCATCATCATCCATGCGACGCGTTCTTCAGATGCACTATGCGGCTCCAAGGTGCCATCACTGCTTACTGGCGCGACGTGTTCTTTAGATGCACCATTTGCTCCGCGTGCCACTCGCTGATTTCGTATTTATTTCCGCTGACGTGCTCCTTCGTGATGCACTACATGCTCCAAGGTGCCAGCTCGCTGACTTTGACGGATTGGTAGAATCTAACCCCTGGAGTCACTCCGCCGTGAACTTGTGGGAGACTAAGGGTTTAAGGAATAAGGCCTCGCCTTATTGTACTTCTGAATCAATGCGGATGACGTCATAGCTCGCCTCACGCATCGTGGGTCCTCGCAAACTAGTAATCGTTAACCTACGCTCAAATCGTGGAGCGAAAGTGTCGCAGTCTTTCCTCACGTGCATCGCGTAATCCTCTCAACCAGGTAATCGTTAACCCATACCGAGCCACCACGGAGTGCTAATAGGTCGTGGGCAGTGGCTGTCAATACCTCCCTTAATCTCTCTGGAACTCTTGTGTGGGCCCTTTACTCCATATGTGAATTCACGGCAAGCTATCACCGTGCATCATCAACCATCATGTCGATCATGTCAACAATATATCATGAATCAATAGCATATCATCAAAACCACACAATATCACCAGAATAAAACAACTCAATAGCCCACTCCATGACTCAATACGGAGTCCAAGGAAATCCATCGATGCTTCGCGATCCTCAAGGTCCGAAACTCGCATTAATTTGCTAATGAAACTGAAATAATATCACCAGATATAGCAATAGTAAACATCAATCATGACATCATCATCAAGGTTAAGTGGTTCATCATCATAAAGTCCAGATCACTTCGCAGCAAGTGTCCTCAAAGAATAAGTTTTGTCATAGGCCGAGCGGATACATACACTTCATTAAAACCTTTATCCCGGTGCCTCGTGATAGCGCCAAAGTAGGCCAAAATGCAGCAATATTGTATGGACCTAAGGATTTCATGGAGTCTTATAAATAAAATAAGATAAACTATGCATGGAGCTATATGCGCCAATATGGATCTATAACTTCCTCATTCCCCACTGGACTTTGACTCCGACGGCACTGCTCTCATCGCCAGAACTGAGGAAACGGCTTTGGATCTAAAATGTGACGAAGCCTAATGGAGCGCCCCTTCTTAACCTGATATATGTAAGGAAACTCTGCGGCCAATTGGTGTAGGATTACTAACATAATGTTCAAAACAGATACAAGAAAAACACTGCGCATTGGCCTCTGAAGAATCAAGGCTAATTGATAAGCCACTGGTCCTTTCCTTTCCATAACCTCTAAAGGTCCCACGAATCCTAGGAGAGAGAGTTTAGCTCCCCTTTTTCCAAACTTGATCAAACTCCATGCGGTTTAACCCGTAAGAAGATTCGATCACCGACCCGTCACCATATGGCTTCCATCGCGCGACAAGATAACTTTTCTGCCGCATCTCAAGGCTTTATCCTTTGTCTTGGTTTTCATCCGCTTCTTTCATTTCTTGATCGCTTCGCTTCCTGCTCTGTGACCCTATCCTTCAAGCGATCTCAACTCGGGTATGTGTCCACACGGCTTCATAAAGAAACTCCAACGACGCCATCTTAATGGTGCTCCGTAACTGTTGTTATAAGCGAAACTCTACTAGAGGCAAGAATTCATACGTTCATGTTTCAAGGTTTGGTTCATACGTTTCGTTCGGTCTCACGGGCCTTCGGTGATACATTGTGTACAGTTCAGTTGGGTTCCTGCCTCTTTGAAACTCGTCTAAAATCGCTCCAAGAACACCGACTGCTCGATATAAACTTAGTGCACGCTATGTTCTCACACCATCGGTGAAAAACTCTCGCTATGTCCTGCACTGGAGCATTGTATGCACATGAATAAAAGGAGCACTCTTCATTAGAGTGTCTACCACCACAAAAAAAAATCGAGTCGTGTCTCATTTCCATCAGTGGCAATCCAACAACAAAATCCATTGAACACTCTACTTGATTCTCGAATGGCATGTGGTTGAAGTAATCTCGCCGGATGTCTATGTTCAGCCTCAACTTGTTGACATTCTAGACATCTAGCCACAAAGTTGACCATGTCGGCCTTCATTCCTTTCCCGTATTAAATGTGTTTAAGGTTTTTCCTCATCTTCGTGACTCCTGGTGAGTTACACGAAACGCTCTTATGAGCTCGGCCAGTAGTCGTAATATCCGCAATTGGCCATTTACGGTACATAAATCTGAGCTCTAAATTCCATAAACCATCGCGACCTCTAAATTCTAAATTCCATAAATTCCATACCTAATTGGCCATTTACAAGTATTATAAACCATTTATGTACCATCATAGTGTTTGGTCCAATATCCTCGACTTTGTACCAGCCATAGACAACCATTCTAGTATAATGTGTGCAAAAATTTTTGGATTCAAATTTATTTTTCAAGCACTTCGACAATAAATCCAGTGAGAATCAACATGATATTTTATATTTTTTATTACATTTTTTTTTTTTTTTTTTTTTTTTTTTTTTTTTTGTGTGCGTGCATGTAGAAGTATCAACACACTTGATTCTATGTCACCTCCCTTTGACACCAACACACGCAGCAATACCAAGTGTTATAACCTAGTACCATAATACTTAAAGAAAACCACAACCACTACGGAAGGCGTAACCCAAAGAGCTCCGACCATCACCAACCATCATGAGGACGAGGAATTATCCATGACTCAACTAGCAATATATTTCTGATCCATTACTGCTTGTAAATACCATTTGTTCACTAGCTGCCCATCCACCCATAAAAGAATGGAAAACAATTTATTTTGATTCCCAACACTAAATCCTAGATTACTGTACATAGTTTAACGTCTTGCATTTTTATAAGTTTAAAAAATTCGACATCATACAACCCCATAACCATAATGACATCAATAATATCTCTCTTCTCAAAATCTAACATGTTATTACATTACGACAATCATTCGACATATATATATATATCTAGCTCTAGTGGGAAGATAACCACAACTATTTCATTAACCAATATAAAACAACATCAACTGTACCTAAGCTGATTTAATTCACCTTCTGTCCGTGCCATTATCTTCACGTTCATTAACATACATTAGCATTGACTTAAATCAACACACTATATTAAATTTTCCTCCCTTTTCTCATGATCATCAAGAGAAAATGAAAACTAACCCTACCCTAATTAATGGTATCAATAACTAACTGTTAAGTACACCACTAACACTAAAGGCCATAAAATTACATTAACATGGCACTAATATCCATGACATTTCTATAAGTTAATTAACCCTAACACTCACACTCCAATTCTTAAGGCAACACTACTCTCACATAATTAATTCATACACTCCTCATATGACGATTCATTAACTTAGCAATACCTTACTTCGTGTAATGTAGTAACATTGCAATAATTAGTTGCAATAACGTTACCATAGCCTTATCTTGTATTACATTTACCCTAACACAATGTAATGATGTAAGAACATAATCATTCCAAATCTGGCAAATATATTGATTCTAAAATAACAAGAATAAATAAATAAGGCGTACAGAGCGATTTACTTAACATATGTCGACATGATAATAAAAATAATAATTTAATCATTAAAATGGAAAGTAACAATCTGAACAATAGATTTATGTGCCTCATATCTTCACCAAATTTTGTGCATGCATAGTTCAATGGGTCATTGATTTCTCCAGGTTTCTCATTAAGACCTTTTGTAATGGATTCGATTTCATCTATAGGCTTCACCTTCAAGCAATTTACCATATGTAATGCTTGCCGAGCTCCAAACGGAGGATTAACCGGCGTTTAAAATAGAAAAAAAAACTAACGAAGAAGGCAAACCAAAACGTATGAAGGTGCAAATAGCCATTTCGGTTTGGGTAATTCATCAATGCTCCAAATCGTGAATTCCAAAGATCGACCATATGCATCATGGATTCTATCACTTCTGCTAGTAACACTTGTTAAAATACCACCTAAAATCCCTTAATTAAAATTTTGAGTTTTATCTCAGCTTTTGTAGTGTAAAACATTTCTACTAAAACTTTGTTGTATGGTGTTATTGGATGTTTGCTAGTGTAGAAGTGTTAATAATAGTTTGCAGCTCCTTTGAAAATATATTTGACACCCAATAAATACAGGAAAGAAACTAAAATAGTAAATACTCAACCCTATGGTGATTTACAATGAAGTACCAATACATGAAAACTCAAAGATAACTCTTGCATTAACTATTTGCAGCATCCGACATACATTTAAATAACCAGCAAACAATACAATAACAAAATGTAAAGAACCTGATATATCTTCATGTAGGTTGTCTCTACAATTATGGAGATGAACGGGCCTGTGATGGTTGCCAAATATATTCTCTTTGTTGCCCCCATTCACTAGAAAGGGGTCCCTTTTGGGGACAAATGGATGATCCGACAGGAAAGAAGAAACATTTAGAAATTCATCAGAATGATGGCAATAACCCTTTTATAAAAAAGGTGATGTTGTGCATCCTTTAATGGGGTGACTTATCCGTTCCATTCGAAATAAGTCACGAATTATAGATTTGAGTTAACTGTATGGATTTAAGCTAAGATTGCCTCAAGATCATATCATACTAGTTCTCCTCACCTATGTAGGGAGGGGTAACTTGTTCAGTCACACTTTTACCCACGGTGTATAATTCTTGGTATACTTTTTATTGTTTAGTAATGAAGTTTAATATGCATTTTCCAAAAAATGTACCTTTCAAAGAAGTGAAATTAAAATAGGATAATTCTGCCCTAATCAATCAGTTGTCTGTACATCTAACATCATCCAGATGCGAGTTGCTGCAGTAATAATAAAGGTCAGCCACCTTTAAAGAGGAAATTTGCCCAATTCTTCTTTGGTATTTATGTTATTAAACCATATTAACAGAAGACAAATTGCTATGGTAATGTGTCTAAAAAAGGACAATGAACAGAGGTTGGAATGTATTGGTTTAAGTGGGAATTTAGGCATTGCAACATAAAAGAAATAGGAAATTGCTATCAAAATGAATCTCCAATTAATATGATATTCCATAGAATCTTTGAACAATAGGGTAATTTTTAGTTGAACAGGCCATGACCACGATAACTATTTGTATTTATTGTACTATGATACAGACAGACATAACCTTTTGGTAGCTTCTTGGGCTACTTTGTAATTTTCAATGCAATTGAACAATAGCAGTTTAAGTGCTAGAATCATCTAAGGAACTGTATACAGTATACCAGTATACATCAAAGGCAAGACCTACTGTGAGAATATGTAGATTTTAAAGGAAGGATCTTATTCGAGGTTATCTTGTGTTATTGATTTTGTAAGCATATCACCAAGAAAAGCTATCCATACGCACCTTATCCTTGAAATTCTCAATAATTGCTTCCAAATCTTCATTGCTTTCTACCCAACGTAGATGAGCTTCAATAAAATCTACCAATTCAACTATTGGAGATGGGGTATTCTGAATCCAAGTCTCTTCAGTGGTTGACATAGATGGGATTGATACTCCAATAGTTGAGCCCTAATATCATCCACTTGAGAATCGCCTAGTTGAGCCTCCTTGAAAAATTGACTTGAAGCAATATGTTCCAGATTGGTTGCTTGACTTTTCCAAAAATTGTATGTATCACCACACTCTAATCTTTCTGGAAGAGCATTTGAAATCCCCGTGACTTGAATCATTGAATAATCAAATATTTGAAGTTAGACATTCTAGCATGCCTTCTTCATTCCTTCGCAGTTCTCGTGATGTATTGGGGAGAATGTGATCAGCTATATAACAAGGGAGACGTTATGTTAGATTTTCTTTGTCATGAGATCCTTTTCTGGGAATACCTTCAATTGGATTTCATTTTCTTTGTGATCGAACATCATTTCTGAGAATTTCTTGAATTGGGTTGCATTCTTCTGTTGTTGGGAAGAGTGAAAATATTCTATGCCACTATCTTCATACTCCATAAGATCTACCATCTTAAAACTATGTTCTTTAATGTCACTCCCACAAAACTACACAATCCAAAAACTTGTGACGGACGGATTAGACTACACACTGAGCCTTCAATTGAAGTGATATTAAATTATAAGAAGTACAAGTCCGAAAACAGTTAAATGCCAAATGCATAGAGGATTTGGTAAAATATTCGCATGTGTAAGAGAGTGAAGTGTTTTGATAAAATGACAAATGTGGGCGCTTTACGGCACACATCATACATTGAATGCATGCAAATTCTTTACATGTCCATTGGTAAAAGGTTTCAAGTTCTAAGACGGTTTGAAAATAAAATTGAATAAAGGTCCCATTCGGTTTCTAAAATCGTATGACTAATTTGAAAGAAAAACACTTCGTAGGAAATGACAAACATATTCTCTGTCATGTGTCATATGCTTTAAAAGTACTCCTTCCATCACCAATTTCACCACCTCTCAATTGAAGACGATTGGATTTTACCTTTGACTGTTGTTACTACCCCCAATACCTCTGCAGAACGCCCAATAAAACAATTGCAAACGCCTCTATATCGCGAGGGGTAGACAAAATTTAAGATAACCGAAAGCAAAACACTCCAACTCAGCGTCTAATCGCCTAATTATAATTACCACCATAAAGGGCAAAGTTAAACGCCCGAATGGTGCAATAATTCTCAAAGCTGAGATTCTCATATACGGTGGATTTGCTCAGCTTGCTGTGATGCTTTGGATGAAAGAAAAAAAACTTTGACTATTATGGAACTGGGAAACACAACAACCGCTCTCCGTTTCGGAAGATGGGATGATTATTTATTTATTTTGGTTATCAAGTCACCAAATATATATACTCCAATACTGGAGTTTTTCTCGATGTGGAAATAAAAACGCCCAAATCAAATTGCTCGTGGTGTAAAAACGCCAACAGCATAAACAAAAACGCCAATGTAAAACTTTCTCACCGTGGGTAAAAACGCCCAAATCCTACTGAACAGAAATACGTGTCATTCACTGTGTAACTCGACAACACCAAATGCACCGTAGTAAAATGCGTTTATCAAATCAACTTCCACACATACCATGAGTGCCATAAAACCATTCTAATAGAAATAATTGCAAAACGTCCATTATAACAGAGGCAAAACACCCAATGAAAGTTAGAAACGCAGATCAAGCCCAGATTAAAACCCCGCCGTCTTCACGGGCATCCTCTAACCAAGATTACCACGCACACACACAATCTACTGATCAACGTAAATAAAACCCACGAGCAACAAAAGTCAGATAACCCTAAGTCAGCGGGTCATTTAACCCCATTCGATAATTATTATAACGCCCTTCGCTATGTCTATGAAGCGGTTCAAATAGATTTTTTTTTTTTTTTTCTTGAATAAATAAGAAAATTAACAATATCATCTAATTCACATCAATGCAAAACACATGACATCATAACTAAGGCGGTACATGATCAGAATATAAACAAATCTACAATATCATTGCGGAACGAAACTGCAAACTATAATGCCAACCAATCTCATCATATTATCACCAATAACAATAATTTCCGTCAATATAAAACTACTTTCTACTTCACCATTAAAATCATAATGTTGCCAAGCCATCACCGCTTCGGAGACGCCTCGTGGTTAAAGCCGCTTCTCACTCCATGCCGCCGGCTTGCTTCAATCTAAGAAAGCTCACCGGCAATTTAGCCAAACGCTTAGGGGTACTCATCCTTAGCCCCTCGAGCCGCGAAGGGGCCACAAAGAACCGATATATCTACATCTCAAATTTCAACGGCTGAGCTACCAATTCAATCACAAATTTGAGATATACCCAACTCCTCAATAAGAAACCCGTCAAGCCAATAACTTGGCAACAACGTTATCGCTAACCGATCCCCCTTTCTTCCTTCCTTTCACCTCCTTTTATAGAATTTTTGAGACTGACCTAAATCATAAATCATTAATTAATTAATTTTAATGAGACTAACCCTCTAACGTCATCCAAGTGTCACACATGCCTCTGCTCCTCCAAAATTAATTTCTCTTTAATTATTAAAGACTCAATTCCCTCTGACTTCCAAAATCGCTCTCCTTAAATTACTCCCAAATTACTCCTTAATCACCTCTTAAATTTCTCCTTAAATTACCTCTTAATCACTCTTAAATTTCTCCTTAATTTGTTCCTTTGATCCACTCCTTAAATTACTCCTTAATTTACTCCTTAATTTACTCCAAATTTTAGTCTCTTTTATTCTATTATTTAATTCCTTCTTGTTATTTTTATTTTTGAACCCAAAAGATAAATGTGGTTTTAATCTTTCCATATATTTTTTAAATTCCTAGCTTTATAATTCCACAATTTTAATAAATTTTACTTCTTCTTCATCATTTAAAAGCCATGGGTTTCAAATTTAATTTAATTCCCATTCTTTAATTCCCTTACTTTAGAAGACCTACACCTAGGAGGGAGTTTCATAGCTTTACTTCAGGCTTCTATTTTCAAGAAAATCTTTCGTAGTTTGTCAACTTAACTTTAGATGTTTTAATTTAGTTTTGATTCCGAAATCGCATGCGAAGAAGAAAAGCATATAGCAATTTAATTAGGAGTCGTTTTAAGAATTTTATCAGCGACTGAAGGTCTAGGTCATCTAAGCTGTTCTCATCATCATCATCCATGCTATGTGCCCTTCAGGACGCACCTGCTCCAAGAGTGCCACTCACCTCGTGTTTCTCTCTTCGCGAACGGCTCTTCGTGATGCACCACGTCTAAGGTGCCACTGCCGATTTGCATTTTTTCCGCGACGCGTTCATGATGCACTACATGCTCCAAGGGTGCCACTCGGCCGCAGGATTTGACTTTTGGATTGGTAGAATCTATAACCCCGAGTCAACACTCCGCCAGGAAATCTTGTGGGAGACTAAGGGTCAAGGTCTCTTTTATTATGCTACTTTAGAGTCACGAGCTAATCGGCCGCAGTCAGCCTCATGGCACGTGATCCCTCAAACTAGTGTGTACTCGCTAACCTACGCTCAAATCATAAGGAATGTCAGCTCGCCACGGCGTCAGGGTCCTCAACTAGGTAATTGCTAACCTACGCTCGGTGCTACCTATCGAAAGTGCTAATAGGTTGCATTGTGGCTGCCGACACACTCTCCTCAATCTCTTCCGAACTCGTGGCCCTTTACTCCATATATATATATATGTGAGTCTCACGGGTAAGCTATCACAAATTAAGATCATCAACCAATCATGTCAAATCATGTCAACAATATATCATGAAATCAATCAATAGCATATCATCAAAAACACACAATATCATCAGAATAAAAACAACTCGAATATTCACTCGACACTCAATCCGGAGTCCAAGGGAGTTCCACCGATGCCTCTGCATCCTCAAGGTCCAAAACCCTGCACACTCAATGAAACTGAGTCAATATCACCTGTATATAGCAATAGTAAAACATCTTGTCATCAATCATGACGCATCATCATCAAGGTTAAGTGGTTCGTCATCATAAAAGTCCAGATCACTTGTGAGCAAGTGTCCTCAAAGAATAAGTTTTGTCAGTGCACCAGAGCGGGATGTTACAGTATGTGTTAGCGTGGGGACAATTGTGGAACGATCAATGGATTACTCCAAAACTATTGACCTATGTCCCCGCAATTTAAAAAGTATACATTTTGATGTGACTATTCGCTATCTTAGTTCAAGTATGAAAATTGTGGGTCCCAATGGATGCGTGGTGCTAGTTGTGAAGTCCGGAAACTTGACACCCCAGAAGAATGGTTCATAAGGGAACAAAAGGAAGAACTTTCAAGAGTATCATAACGTCGAGGTGACGAGACGTAATGACGTCACCAAAGGTGACATGGAAGTTTTTGGTGAGTAACGCTTCGGGGGTGTTGGGGGTGTGCAGATGTGAAATCCTCCGAAGTCCTGAAGCTCAGATGCTTGAAGTTCCATAGTGGGTGTCAGTCGTTGGGTGATATGTAGTTGTGGACTGTTGATCCACCCTACTTCACGAGTTTGTCAATTTGGAACTCCGAGAGATTTGTTGTGATGTGCATTGAAAACCTCCGAAGCTGGAGCTCCGGATAAGCGCCCAAATCATAAGTGTTGGGTCACTGTCATCGTCACATGCTAGCGCCCAAAATTTTGTTTAAGAACATAACTAGGCTTAGAGATGGAAGACCTGCAGAAAATGGAATATGGTATTATTTTGTTGAATCATATTGGTTTATTATGGAAAATTATTAAAGTATGATAGCCTGACAAAATTTCGATTAACTACAAATTTTGCAGAGTTAACGATTGTCAGAACCAAACTGAATTACGGGATAGTGCAGAGAAATGGGGAAGGCATAGGGTGCTTACAGTTCGGAAAATGAAGTTAGAGGAATGTATGTCCATATAGGAGTTGAAGGATCAAACTACAATGGGCATGAATAAGAGATATATAAGGAAGGAAACATGATGAAAATCATTGAAAAGTTGCAGAAATATGTCCAGACTCACCGAGCAGATAACAAAAAGCTCATGAAATCTAGGGAACAATAGGGAGAATTCAACATAAAGTTGATATAGAGCCTGGAAAGAATAGAAAAAAAAATGGATAAGGGGAGTGACTCTAGTAAATCAGGAAGTCATAGGTCTCCTGATGAGAAGAGAAAATCAAGGAGTGTTGGTAGAAACCATCATCACTCCCAAGGGAACTTCAAGAGGAGGGCACACAGTAGTTCAAGCCCATCTCCTACTAGAAAGCATAGGATATCTGGAGTGGATGAACTGAAGGGTGAAATGAACAAGATTAAACCTCCTATGTTTGATGGAGAGCACCAAAAAGAGGAAGATGTTGAGACATGGCTTCTTGGCATGAGGAAATATTTCCAATTGAAGAATTACTCCTCTCATGCAGAAGGAAGAATTGCAATGTGTCAACTAAAAGGAAAGGCATCCATGTGGTGGGATCAACTTGTGCAGGTGCAACACATTAAAGAGAAAAAATTTACTTGGAAGGACTTCAAGAAACACTTTGAAAAAAATATTTAACTAAGAGATACTATGACCAAAAGATGAAAGAGTTATTTGAGCTCAAATTGGGTAGCATGACCATTGATGAATATGAACGAAGGTTTTTGGAATTGCTGAAGTATCTCCCTTTCATCAAAGATGAGACTGTCAAAATTCAAAGGTATCTCAGTGGAATGCCATCTTCCATCAGTGACAAGATCCAGTATGATGATCCTAAAACTATGGAAGAAACTATAAGGAGAACAAAATTCTTATATGAGAAGGAAAGAGAAAATCCCACTTTCTGGAAGTCTTGGGAGGACAAGAAGAAGTTCAAGAAAGAGCAGAGGCAGAAGGGAAACAAGCCTCCCTTTTTCAGAAACAGTCCTCAATGACAACCATCTTTTAGAGAGCATAGAATGGTTGAGGTAGGGGGACAAAAGCCAAGGCAAATGCCGATTCAATGTTGGGGATGTTAGGGAGACCACAAGTATAGATATTGTCCCCACAAAAATGACAAAGTGAGAGATGTCCATAATGTTCAGCAAAAAGAAACAATGGAGGACATGGGCAATATAATACGAAGAATCTATGCAACCCTAGAAAACAAGCAAGTTGATTCTCAATCAAACATGATTGAAGTTGAAGGTATGATCAATAAACATGCCTTTACTATTTTAATTGATTCAGGTGCTAGTCATAGTTATATAGATCTCAAGATGGTGGAAAGTTTGCATTTTCCAAGAAACAAGCATGGAAAATCTTGGTTAGTGCAGCTGGCTACAAGAGGCAAAAGAAATTTTACTGAAATGGTTAAGTCATCTCTCATGGACATGAATGGACTGAGAACAAGGGAAGATTTGAACATCTAACCTTTAGGTTCCTATGACTATATAATTGGTATGGACTGGTTGGACGAACAACATGCCATTTTAGAATTCCATAACAAGGAATTCACTTTCTTGGATGAGGAAGGTAATTGGAGAATAGTCCAAGGAATTCCGAGAGTAGTTTCTATCAGAGAAATGTCAGCAATGCAACTGAAGAAGTGCTACACGAAAGGTTGTCAAATATTTGTAGCCCATATGGAGGAAGCATCTAAGGATAAAGTACCAAATATTGAGGATCATGTAATCCTGGAATATTTTGAAGATGTGTTCAAGGAGGTACCAGGACTACCTCCAAAGAGAGATATTGATTTCTCCATAAACCTGATGCCTAGAGTAGCTCTAGTGTAAAAAAATCCTTACATAATGAGTACAACAGAGCTGAAGGAATTGCAAATGTAGCTTGAAGAGCCTATGGAGAAGGGGTATATACTTCCAAGTGTATCACCTTGGGGTGCCCTAGTATTGTTCATGAAGAAGAAAGATGGGACATTAAGATTGTGCATTGATTTCAGACAGCTAAATAAAGTGATTGTAAAGAACAAGTATCCTCTACCAAGGATTGATGATCTCTTTGATCAATTGAAGGATGCAAATATATTTTCGAAGATAGATCTGAGGCGAGGGTACCATCAGATAAGAATTAAAGAGAAAGATATCAACAAGACCGACTTTAGGACAAGGTATGGTCATTATGAGTTGATAGTGGTGCCATTTGGGTTATCAAACACACCCACTATTTTTATGTGCTTAATGAATGGTGTTTTCAGGGAATATTTGGACAAGTTTGTCATTGTCTTTCTAGATGACATCCTTGAATATTCCAAGTCAGAGGAAGAGCACGTGCATCATTTGAAGATGGTGTTGGAGGTGTTAAGAAAGCATCAGTTGTATGCCAAATTGAGCAAGTGCTCATTTTATCAAAACAAAATTCACTACTTGGGGCATATCATTTGAAATGATGGGATAGTCAAGGATCCTGAGAAGATAGAATCCATTAGAGAATGGTCAGCGCCGAAGAATGTGACAGAATTAAGATCCTTCATGGGTCTAGTTGGCTATTACAGAAGGATCATTGTAGGGTTCTCAAGAATAGCTCACCCCATCACTTCATTCAAAAGTAAGGGGAAGAAATTTCAATGGAAAGAAGAATGTGAGAGAAGCTTCCAAAAATTGAAGTAGTTGTTAACAAGTGCTCCAATTCTTAACATTGCAGATCCGAATGAGGATTTCGTGGTTTGCACATATGCATGTAAGGAAGGACTGGGAGGAGTCCTCAGCCAGAATGGGTTTGTAATATTTTATGAGTCCAGAAAATTGAAAAATCATGAAAGGATCTATGCCACTCATGATTTGGAGTTGGAAGAAATTGTACACGCGCTAAAGAAATGGAGACATTAACTCATGGGAAAGAGGTTTGAACTTAGGACAAACCATTATCGTATGAAGTATTTTCTTGATCAACCAACTCTGAATGTTAGGAAAAGTAGGTGGTTGGAATTCCTCTTTGATATCAAGCACATCAAAGGAAAGGATAAGTGGTTGATGCACTCAGTAGAAGAGTGCATGAACTGCATGCTACAACCATCATCATGTATCGGGCGGATCTTCAAGGAAGAATCTCTGAGGCTGCAAATTCAGATTTGCAGTACATGGAATTAGTAACAAAATTGTAGCAAGGTAAAATGCATCAGAAGGTTGAGGATTATGAATTCGTAATTGATGTAATCCTTCGGTACATAAACATAGTCTATGTACCTAATTCTACGGAATTGAGGAGATCGATTTTAAAAGAGATTCATAATGTTCCTTATGCAGGACATCGAGAATATCATAAAACAGTGTCAACAGTCAAGAGACAATATTATTGGCCAGGCATGAAGAAGGATATTGTTGAATACATATCTAAATGCTTAGAACGTCAAAGGGTAAAGGTCGAGCATAGACACCCAACTGGTTTTCTATAGACATTACCCATTCCTGAGTAGAAGTGGGAAGTGGTGACAATGGATTTCATCACAAGATTACCCAGAACAAATAAGCAACATGATTCTATCATGGTGGTGGTGGATAAGCTTAATAAAGTTGCCCATTGTATTCCTTTGAAGACTACTCACAAGGAAGCTAATGTTGCCGATATCTATATGAGGGAAGTAGTATGATTGCATGTCATACCCAAGACAATTATGTCTGATAGAGACCCAAAATTTACCTCAAAGTTCTGGAAGGGGTTATTCAAAGGGTCTGGAACAAATCTGAACTTCAACACTACTTATCATCCTGAGTCCGATGGGCAGACATAGAGGGTGAACCAAGTGATAATATATATGTTAATAATGTATGTGATGGAAAAACCATCTAAATGGGAGGATTTTCTACACTTGGTAGAATTTGGTTACAACAATGGGTATGAAGCATCACTGAATATGAGCCCATTTGAAGCACTTTATGCCAGAAAGTGAAACACCCTAGTAAGCTTGGATAACCCAGTTGATAGGGAAGTGGTTGGGCCAGAGTTGCTCAAGGAAATGGAAGATAAAATACAGAATATTAAGTAGAATTTGAAGGTGGCCCAAGATAGGCAGAAAAGTTACGCTGATAAGAACAGAAATATCAGGGAGTTAAAAGTGGGTGATCATGTTTTCTTGAAAGTAAAAGCCAACAGAAGTTCCCTAAAGATGGGAAATTGTTCCAAGTTGGCAGACATATATTGTGGACCATTTGAAATCCTAGAAAGTATTGGACCTGTTGCTTATATGCTTGCATTGCCTGCATCCATGACTATTCATAATGTATTTCATGTTTCATTGCTCAAGAAGTATGTACCTGATCCTAATCATATGATTGATTAGAATGTGATTCAAGTGGAGCAAGAAGGCGCCTCTCAAGTGCATCTGGTGCACATATTGGACAGGAATAGAAAGCAGCCCCATAATCGATCCATAGGGCTTGTAAAGGTCCAGTGGACTTGGTACGGTCCCAAGGACGCGACATGGGAGCATGAGGATGCTATGCGGGCAAAGTACCCTCATATTTTTGAATATTTTGAAAAGGTTGTTGATTTTATGTAAATGAGTGGCACTAAGGATAGTGAAAAAATAAGGAGAAGGGATTGTAATACCCTAGGTCGAGCCCCTTTGAAATGTACTAATGTTTGTAGGCTGGTGAGCCGAGTGTTGATAATCTAGTAGGCTTATGTGTTATAGGCCGAAAATCCTGGATGCTAAGGCCAATAAGCTTGATTTTTGTATATGTAATTATGCATATCATTAATAAAAATTATGCATCGCTGTGTGTAGACCGACACGAAGAAAGAGTGAAGTGGGATGAATCTTCACTAGGTAGGGAAATGGATGGGATTGAGAGGGTATGAAAGAGGGGCTAATCTAGAGGGCTTAACCCAAGGGAATATTATAATATATTCCTGAAAAATGAAAATATTAAAGTGGGGAAAAATAAACCCAGTTATCCCTAGTTCCCAGGAAAGGGAACAAATGCTAAATGGAGTGCATGCAGCTCCAGGAAGACAGGTGTCGATCTAGGAAAATGAATTTAAAGCTGGAGAGTCAGCTCGTTAGGGGGGTTTTCTTCCCATTCTCCCATCCTTCGCTTAAGTTGTTGGGCCTCTGCCATTGACCTCTACATCTTTGACGCATCTCTGAAACCAATAACTAGGGAAGCCGACCTGTGTTTTCCTGTGAAGCCCATCATGTATGTACTTTCCAAAACCGTGTTGTTCCTTACTGAATTGTGGTTGCTGCCATTCCATGAGCTATATTGAACCTTTGATGTTGTCCTCACCTTGTTGGAACTGAGTTGAAGTTGGTTGAAGAAGCGGGTTGTCAGGATCGTGGTTGAAGAGGTAGGTTGTCAGGCCTATGAGAAAATCTCTCTAGATGAGAGAGTTTGTTGGGAAGTGATTTTCTCCTAGAGAGAGTACAACACTAGCTACAAAGATATGAGAATTCTTGATCTGGCCTATTGCCAAGACCTTGAAAGGGGAAGTGGAGAAATCGACGAAATGTGGAATGCTGAAGGCTCATATTCCCAGGGTGGAACATGCAAGTGGAGAATGAGAGTCCATGAGTAGTGGGTGTAAGAAGGCTCTTAGAGAGAATCCTTCCAGTTGCACTGTGCAGTCTCCTGTAACCTCAACCTAGTCTAGGATTCCCTTGCCCTGGGTGGAGTTTAGTCCCATCTCAGGGGTGACCCACTGTTGAGCATGATGAGCAGCGTGGTCTAAGGCTGGGAGGTTCATGGAAGGTCTACACGCAGTTGGTGGATCTCAATTAAAATATAAGTATTCATTTCCTTTGTTCATTCACATGCTATGTATTTATATATGTTGTTACATCTATGGTTTTGTCTGGATTGCTGCATGTATTCTTTTACTGTTATTTTCGCATCAGTCTGTGTATTAACATAATATGTTGTTTGTCTATGGTTATATTTATAGGCAGATGATAATTTTTATTTCTACGAGATAGCATGGCTTGGTCTGGGTGGCCGGGGGTGTTAAAACAAATTGGTATAAGAGTGTTAAGATGTTCCTCTGTGGCATTTCCCGACATGTTGGGTGGTTGGGGACGTTACACGTCTATTACTTTCTATCATGTAACCAATGATGGGTCTCCACCTATCACTTTCTTGACATGGAACTCAGGTCACCATTTGATGATGTGTCATCTGAATCAACATATGACATGGCATTTTATTCCACATATGGTCCTTCTGAGACAATATACTTGTCCGATGTATTGGATGGTGGGTGACTATCTAGATCATTGTGGGTTCCCAAACTGCCTGATATTTAGTAGGGTCTCTGGTACTCTGCTAGATCCAATGACTAAGATTTTCTCAATCTAATGACCCTTATCTATTTTAGGCTCAAATATGCACGATGGGTAACTCAGTTTAATGAATCTCTTAAAAATTGAAAAAATCACCTTTGGACATTTTGAACGGATCCTTCTAAAGTCGCTTCTCCAAAGGATCCAACGACTGAGGATTGATCGTGATCGATGGTCCTCATTCCTTTCAGACTTAAAGTTGCACGAGATTTAATCATGCCAAAAGGGTCGAATGGGCCTCGCTGAATTTGACTTCCAATGTTAGGCCGACACCTGGTACTCAATTATAGGTTATCGGGCTTCCTCTCTTTGGAATAATTTCCTCAACTTGGCCCACCCGACCACCGACCTCTAATGGACAATCGAGATCAATTTTCATTATCCTACGCACAATCCATATTTACCCTTCACACTTGAATCTATGACATCTGCCTCCTTTTCCCACCACCGTGGAAGTACATGATGTTACTTCCACACCATCGACATGTGGCTCCACATTATCATGATGTCACTGACCCGACATTTCTTCTAGGTCACAATTCCACACTGAAATCCGATTTTCCTGATTTTGGGGTTTTCATAATCAGTATGAGAAAAGTAAGGAGTTTGAGCATGAAAGAGGATTTGATGATACAAATTATCTACAAATTGGGCTTACCAATTCCTTGTTTAAAATGGAGAATTCTATAGAAGTTCGCTCCCATACTTATCTTTATGAGATTAAAGAATCCGAGACTCAAGGGAATTCAATAATCCCTAAGCATATGAACATTTAACATGTGAAAAAACCAAAGGAAAATATGCAAAGAGACTTATTTGTCATAATTTATTGACCAACCAAGATGAGTGAGGGTGAGTGATTTTCCACCCAACCATAAGCTCATATGCACTAGTCCTGTCTACAATCTGTCCACCCTCGTGATAGACCATGATACCACTAGGGAAAATTTTAATGTCTCGAAGAAAATAATAGTGTGAAGGCCACTCTCCTTCATAGAAACCTACCGGCATAAAAATCTCTACACTCACCATGCCTCCGTGAGGTTTCTCAAATGCTTTTCCAACTGGATTTTTTTCTCAGCACAAGGGAGTCCTTTCCATCACTCCTCATGCATCAAGCTAGCAACCTTGTTATCTTGGGTCGAGTTTCAGTTCTCTGTCCCGACACTTGTGTTCTCTTGCTTTATTTATCTATCTTCTCTACTCATGCATTCTCTACACATTCCCATCCTTCTCTCCTCTTGTTCATGCATTCCCCTCTCTCCCTCAATCTTTCCCCTGACTCTATCTCTTTTATCATGCACCTGTGCATTTCTATTTTTCTTTTTTCAAGAAGCTTCTTGACCTGTCCTCTTTCTTTCTTCTGCTAGGAGGGACTTGTGGGTCGAGGTGGTATGTTTCTACCCTTTGTTGAAATACTTTGGTTGTCTAGCCAGTACTACATACATGTAGTCATTGTGGGTGGGTGGTTGGTCAACTACCAACCCCCTCTCATTAACTTCTTTTCTTCGATTTTAGGAAAAGGGAATTAATTTGTTATTCCCAAAATAATTTAGCAAGGGTGACTTGGGATTTCTTTGCATGATGAGCCCCCTGCCTCTATGCCCATTCAATAATTGCTCTCGTGGTACCATGGAAAATAATGTTTCTCCACCCATAAGTCAATGATTGGATTTCTTTATTAAATGACAATACATTTACAATGTTTTGTTTTGTTAGCTAAATATCCTTGACTTGTGGGATTGGCATATAGATGAGATGCCATGACCCAGGGGAATCTAATATGTCAAAATCACCCAGGGATTGCATCCAGCCTGGATTGCACCAACCCTTAACATGGTTGGATTTGAGGTGTCCCCAGAGGTTTCAAACTGGTAAATTCACTTACAGAGTGCCTTAATAGTGCACTCCCTTGCCTACTTCTCTACACCATGGGGACAAA
>SNQJ01S0095345.1:46758-72993 GCA_010110895.2 Picea sitchensis | reverse complement strand
TGATCATGCCCACACACATACAGAGTGGACGATTTGGAAAATGGGAAGCTAATTCATTGATTCAACACAGTATACCGGCAATAAATTTGCTCCTTAATCAACTTGATTTAATTCCTGAGAAAAAGATAGCTCTAGGGTATGTTGTCGTGGATAAATCAATCAACCCACTAAAAAATATGAATAATCCTTTAGCACAGATATGGAAAAGTGATAAGCATGCACACATACCCAAGCCATTGAGGAGATCTGAAAAATGACCTTTAAAACACGAGCTAGAACTCTGTAATGGCTCACTTTCTGAAGAAACCGTCCGCAATGAGGGTAAAGAGGCTAAAAGCGGTTCTGGGTTTTCATCCGTTCGAGCTAATTCAAAACCATTTTCCCAGAATCGCTCACGCAAAAATGTGAGTCTGAAAGAAAATTCGGGGCAAACTTCTCTGGAAAAATGAAACCACAACTGACTCTGAACACCTTGGAGGTTTAATTCGCCCTTCGGCAGCCAGGAGATAACACACAATGATACAGGCTAAGGGACAAGGGTTTGAATAGATTAGGCTAAGAGATTCTCCCAAAAATCCACAGAGGTAACCCTGGCAAGGAGGCAAGCATCAATGCAAAGTGTGTGAGGGTGATAGAGGTTATCTCTGTTCATGCCAGTTTACTGTTCTACTCATTAAAGCATAGTTCAACCATTAAGCCACATGCACAAACAATGAAATTGAATAGATATGTGCCTACCAATGTATGCATAAATCAATCAATTTGAAAACAAAATCAAATAATCAACCACACACCAATGTCTCGTAACAACTCATATAAGTATTTTAACCAAGGTGCCAAAGAGTCTTGAACATGCCAATAGTTATAAAAACATTAACATGGTGATTATATCAAAATTCATATGCGAAAGATTTAACCATAACGCCTATGCATTGTTATGAAACCAATGGTTAAGTAGGCCAAATAAGAAACATGTAAATCCAAAGCATCACAAACCTAATGAAACCAAGTCACATAATCAATCAAAAAATATCCAATGAGTACAATTCGAAAGTTTTGCCAGCTGCAAAATAATAAGTGAGATGTAAGCGCAACGGGCATATCAATCAGAAGGATGACGACAATTCAAACAATGATTCTAACATGACTTTGAAGGACTAATTTTTCACGCTTACAGTCGTGAAAACAAAACGAAGATAGGCGTGAGAAAAGGCACAAAGAATAAAAAGCGTCGTTCATTTGAAAATTGCAACGAAAAATCAATGTTTGTGAAACATTGGTGTAGGAAGCTTATGAGACAATGAAAAATGTGAATTGGCTTCCAACAATGACGACACACTGATAGAAGCAATTATCTCTGTCAAAAGATATAATTTCAGATTAGGACAGCAAAGAAAAATTCAACTCAAAAACAACAAGCAGGAAATCGTACAAACATCATCATTTACTATCTTTTCCAGCAGTGTTTCAAAAGATGAAAACCAATGACAGTCTTAAGGTCAGCAAGTCATGATTTTTATGATAAAATCTTCAATACGG
Source organism: Picea sitchensis (assembly GCA_010110895.2). NCBI lineage: Eukaryota > Viridiplantae > Streptophyta > Pinopsida > Pinales > Pinaceae > Picea > Picea sitchensis. The sequence goes on along the minus strand of SNQJ01S0095345.1, from coordinate 71,454 downwards.
TTGGCATGGCCACTGCTGCCAGCAGGCGTCCATAGCCTCGACAGGGTTTCCATTTAACCCACTCGGACGTCTTTATCCTGTCAAGAAGCTCTAGATTAGAATAAAGGACTTTTAAAAGAGGTTCTTATAATTTTACAGATTTTAATTTACTTGACATTTGCTTGCCGACAAACCTATTATTAGAATTACCAGCGAAGTTGTCTTGGCGCCATGCTTGCATTGCCAATTGCCAATGAGACATTGAGTATCGTGGGTTTACAAACACTTCCACAACTCTTATTAATATTTTATTTTGTTTTTCTTTTGTAGATATAGAGCTGAGCTGGGTGACGTTGAAAAATCTTGATATTATTTTACATTTTTTAGACCTCATCATGAATTTTTTTATCTTGTCCTTTGACTCCATAAATGTTTTAATTCTAAAACAACTTACTATAATGAGGGAGATATCCTTTTGAGTCATTCCTTTCACGGAAAAGGGACAGCGTAAAAGATAAAGATAATCATGACAAACTTCACTTTCAGAGAATCGAGAGATTAGTAAGCTTCTTTCAAACAAAATTTTCCAACATCATTTTAAACATATCACTGATGTTACAACTTTTTGAAGTTATTTACGTTGATATTTCTCATGGTCTTTATGCAGATAGCTCGATTACTACAGGTAAATGTATTTCCAAAAGCAAAACTAGTAAGCATAAGGGAGAAATCCGAAACACCGTGAAGAAAAAATTGGAAACAAAAGAAATCCAAACAAAACAAAAACAAATTATACCGAGAAGGTGCATCACGAAAACCTCATCACGACAATCCCACAGGAAGCCAGAAAGAAAGTTGGAAAATCCTGGATGATGGGAAGCAGTCCTACTCATGGTATCTTGGATCAGGGTTGATTTAGACTTATTTATCTCTTGCTACAATTAAAATTTTCATGATTATTCTGCGTTTTTGAAAATAAACATTCAACTAAGTAGAAAGAGATCAAAGGGACTTCCGACAATAGCCATATTATGGTTCTCATTGAATTGCTACTTGGGTATAGCTACATTTATTGAAAGAAAAAACTAGTAGAAATCAAACTAAAAGAAACCTATTCCTAAACCTACCTAACTACTAAACAATCGGGGATGCTACATTATGAAGTGACAATGTAGCCAGCCAGTAACTTCAATCACAGTAGAAACAAGATCAAGCTAGTAGGAATGGTAATATATCAACAAAATGATAAGAAACATATTCCACTTACCTTCATAATCATCATCTAACAATAACAAAGTAAGTATGATCTTACCATTTCCTAGGATATTCTTGTTGTATGAATCCTCCGACCATTCTACAATTTTGTCATTATAAAGAGGTCATAATTGGGTGAGTGTAAGTAGTTTTGAGAAAATTTGTCAGGGATCCTTAAGGAAATGGAAATAACCATCGACCAAAGAAATTTCACCCCATCCTCCTTACAATTCTCTAAGTATTCATTTATCTCTTCATATGGAGGATCTAAAAGAGAAAAATGTCAACCTACTTCAAAATTCTTAGGTAGGAATAGAAACAAGGTCGCTTTCCTCTTCATTATTGTGAAATTTTTTCATATGAATATTCAAGCCATTCTAAAATCACATCACAAAAATACGGATACAAACCATGACTTTGATGAAATGGATATATCAATGGAAAGCTCATCATACAAGGAGGATTAAATTGCAATCAATTAGATCATTGGTTTGAATACTTCCTTGATAAGATTGATCATTTCAAAATGTAGTAGCACCAAACATTAAAATTAGAATAATTGAAGAATGAATATGCATCTTAGAATGATTGATTTCCATAAAATATAATGCATTGTCTTTTCAACAATAAACTATGTAAAAACATCTTGCAACATATCGTTTTCCCTGTGAGTGGTGAAAGTGAACAAGAGTCAAATCAAAGTTTATCAATGTTAGGCTTGGAATTAATTTCACCAAAAATTAGCATATCAGTCTGATTGTGGTGGAAAAGAATGGGATGTTGTAGGTGGATGTTAAATCCACTAAAATCGAGAATGGTCGAGGGATATAAATAATAAAAGAATCAAGTAGCCGGATAGAAAGAATCTCTTGAACTATGATACTCAACAATGAGATTCTCAAGAGACAATTCTCTTCCCTTTCTTCCAGAAACCCTTAATTAGGTCGGTGTGAATCCCTCATCATAATATGATCATCTAGATTTTCCTTTTTGTGTGATAGATAGTTTCCAAGGTATGTTACAAGCATCTAGTAGTCTTTCCTGTGAATAAGTGCATTTTGAGGATGAAGGTTTAAAGTTTCTTCTTCTTGTTGCATATCTTCTTCTCTAATCGGTTTCTTAGGAGTACTAGAACATTCAAGAAGATTTTGTTGCTTAAGTGTTCTTCAATGGCTGATTGATTAGGGCATGAGTTACAGGAATGAGGGTATTCACCTTAAGCCATAAACAAATCATCTTCCATACAAATTCACTTGAACTAAAAATATAATGATTCAAAGGAAAACCCAATTTTAGTTTGTTAATAAGAGCATGATCAATAGATTCTAACTCCATGGCTTGTTCAACATTATGAATTTCCTCTTCTTACGAAGAAGATTTTTCTTGCATTTGAGTGATAGGACTTGCAATTGGTACTTCATTCGTGATTGAACATGAGTGGATGGAAGGGATGGAAGCATCATATAAGAGATTTAAAGCCAATGACATGTCATGAGATTAAATTTAGGATATGATAGACTCTTGTCAAATGTACAGTGAATGTTGTTGATTAAGCGAAGTATGGAAATTCTTCACATAATTGATTAAAATCATATGTTTCAAAGGCATTTGAAATTCATCTACAAAGTGAAACCAATCAAAAATGTGACATGTAGGAAAGGATTCAAAACCAATGTTTGATCCGACCTCTAAAAGTAAAAGCAAGCAGTCTGCATAAAACTCCTAAATCGAGATGTCATGTTTGATGCACTTGCACCCAAAATTGTTAAGGTGGTCTTTATTAGATGTATTGCCTTCACCATCAAAGGTGAGGTTTGGACAAGTGAGAGGCATCTCGTTGGGAAGATCGAGGTAATGAGAGGTTAGGCCATGTTCCAACACCACGGTGAATTTAGAGGCCATGGGGGAAATTGAATACATTTACAAAATAAAGGCTCCTACAAGGCCATCTTGTCCAGTTAGCCCCTTCTTCTAAAATACCATTTGTTGGCCGGTGAAAATGACCATCATCCAGCTGGGAGAGTGGAACCCAGTCCGAAGTTGTCTAATACTTAAACCCGTTTGGAATGGACCACCACAGCGAGTTTAAGCAGCTCAGACAGCGCTCAAGGTCTCGTATGGAAACAAAAGAGAAATTATTTGAGCTAATAAATCTAAAGGGAAGCTAGAAACTAATAAAACAAGCTTAAACTAACTATACTAAAACTAATTATTAATCTACTTGACCATTCTATCTACAAAACACAAATTACTCTTATAATAACTCAAATCAAACTTCTAATTATCAGTTTAATGCAATTTATTCACAGAGCTACCATTTGTACAAACTACAGTTGAATAAGACACATTGAAACTAATTTTGCTTGTTGTCCCAAGACAGTAGAGATAACTCTTTTTGATTTTATGATTTATGAATAATAAAAGAGTAAATTAACTGAAATTAAAACAAATCAGAATTATATCTATATTAAACTACATAATAAAGCGTTAAACTAGATACTAATTATTTGGAAGCTGGCTCAAGTCGCCCTCACGATAAGATGACTTCTTAGTTTGGAGGGAGGAAACTCTTTTTAGATTAATCTGTATGCTTCTCATAAGCAGTGGCTATAATGCTTCCTGAAGTGCGTTACAGGACAAACAAGACATAAAGAAATCATAACAATTTTTTGATTATAAATTCGTGCAAAAGGGGAAAACTATTATGCAGCAAACTTATGTATTACAATTCAAATTATGAAGAGACAAAGCTATGTTTCTTTAAAAATAATTGATAATTGTTATGTCTTTCATCGATTTGGAAGAAACAGGAATGCTGAATGCTAATAATAAGATTATATCATTTTGCATTTGATTTTAGGTAGCTAAAAACTGATACTAAAACCATAAATAGTGATATACAAAACATGGAACAAAGTGTTGATATATTGGCCAGAAAGCTATGACAAAACACCAATTTTGCTCCAGTTTGAGTCAGAACTCAATTTCCTTGTTCTTCCCCCTTGAGGATTGTTCTCCAAAACTGAGGATTCTCTTATTACAAAAATGAGAAGTATTTAAAGGTTTTCCACAGGTAAAACCTCCTTGTAAGGAGTTAAAGCTGTTTACAAAAATGCAGGAAAATATTCCCAATTTTAACTAAACTAGAAACTAAAGTGAAACCAAAATATTCCAAATATCTCCAAACTTCTCATCCAATATTTGCAATTTCAGTTGACAATATAAAATCAAGTTAGATGGATATTTTATTAAAAAAGGGTAAAAATCTGCTCCTGTAGATTAGCTACAAAATCAGCTGATTAAGCTGTTCCCTGAACCGGAGGACATGGTTGTTTTAAATTTATTAAAACTAACATAAATATATATTCAAATCATAAAAACAAGATTTAATTACTAATTAAAATAAAGGAGAAAATCATTTAATTCAAAATAGTGAAAGGCGCCGTATAGAATTTAGAACAAACACAATCTTAATTTAATCTAATTCAATCAAATCAAAATCAGTTAAATATATGCAAAATCTATCTAGAAATGAGTGTAGGGGATTAAAGCGGCTTGACATTGTAAAAGAAATTAGGTAGGGTTTTCCAAATTCCATGATTTAGGTGCTTTCCTCTAATTCCTCCTTAAGTAATGTACGTTCTTTGTCTTTGTTTCATCTTGTTGGTATTCTTGAAAAAACCCTTGATCTATAACCAATCATGTTGCAATGGAAATTCATTAGTCTTGTCTGTTGTCACAGGTGTAACAGTTGGCTTTCCAATAAGTTGCTTCACATCACAAATTGTTACTTTGTCACCTTCTCCTGCTACAAGCCTGCCTCAGAGATTTGACAATAGAGCCACTAGAAAGATGGTATTTAAGTTCTCTGATATTGTGTTTGAAGCAAACCCCTTGTACGGTCCACCTTTTGTAGCATTGCAGTTTGTTGTTTAAGAGAATGTTTTGTTACCTTGTATTGCTGAATCAAATCTGATTTTTGTTTGACTTCTTCATTCACATGTTGAAAGCGGTTAATTTCATTTTCCTTTGTAGCAACTTTTTTTAAGCAATACTTCCAACCTCTCCTCATTGCTTGCAAATTCGTCTTTCAACACATGCCTCTCACCTTCCATGGAAACCAGTGTAGCATTATACTCATTCACCTAGGTCTTCAAGAACTCTACTTGAATGCTTGGCTCTGTATTATTTTTGTTCATGGATCCCCTTTCAATAGCCATCAAATTAAGATTTGTTTACAGATCTGCAAGAGTGCCTTCCAAACATGCCACATCCCACACATGCTGATCTTCTTCAAGTTTTTTGAGTAATTCATGAGTCCTTTCCCTGGATGTTCCTTTGTGGAGGTGATTTGGTCATCATCTTGAATCAAAGTAGCTTGAGCCTTCAAATCCTCCAGATTCACTTTGTGATATATCTTCTTTCTCTTCATAAGCCATTTTATTTTGTGCCACTCTGTCCATTTCTCTTAACTTCAATATCTTACAGCGTTCACCAAGAGTAGGTAAGCCATCAAGAAGAGCTGTTCGAGCCACATATTCATTTGAACGGGCATGCTTGAGGAAGTGATGTTTCAATAGCTTTGTTGATGTTGGTCGCTTTGTAGGATCTTTTACCAAGCACATAGCTACCATTTCCTTAAAAGACTTGGAAAATTTCTTGTCCCTTTCAAATTCAAGACCTGGAATTACAGTGATCATGCCCACACACATACAGAGTGGACGGTTTGGAAAATGGGAAGCTAATTTATTGATTCAAAACAGTATACTGGCAATAAATTTGATCCTTAATCAACTTGATTTAATTCACGAGACAAAGATAGCTCCTAGGGGTATGTTTTTACGTGGATGAAATCAATCAACCCACTAAAAATATGAATAATCCTTTATACGGGTCTGGAAAAGTGATAAGCATGCACACAGACCCAAACCATTGAGGAGATCTGAAAATGACCTTTAAAACACGAGCTAGAACTCTGTAATGGCTCACTTTATGAAAGCAGAGTCCCTGATGAGGTGAGGCTAAAACAGTTTAGGTTTTCAACCTTTCAAGCTAATTCAAAACCATTTGCCCCGAATTTTCTCCCAGAGTCACGTTTTTTTTGCGTGAGCGATTATGGGCAAACTTCTCTGGCAAAATGAGAGCAGCTGACTCTGAACACCTTGGAGGTTTAATTCGCCCTTTGGGAGCTAGGAGATAACACACAATGATCGAGGCTAAGGGACAAGGGTTTGAAAAGATTAGGCTAAGAGATTCTCCCAAAATCCACAGAGGTAACCCACAGCAAGGAGGCAAACATCAATGCAAAGTGTGAGGGTGATAGAGGAGGTTATCTCTACATTCATGCCGATTCTTTATTTCTACCTATTAAAGATAGTTCAACCATTTAAGCCACATGCGAAACAATTAAATTGAATGGAGTGGCACCTACCAGTATGCATATATCAATCAATTTGAAAACAAAAATCAAATAATCAACCCACTTGGCGCCAATGTGTCTTGTAGCAACTCATATAAAATTATTTTAACCAAGGTGCCAAAGAGTCTTCAACATACCAATAGTTATAAAAAACATTAACATGGTGATTATATCCAAAGTCATATCTTGAAAGGATTTATACATAGCATATATGCATTGTTGAAACCAATGGTTAAGTAGGCCAAGTAAGAAACATGTAAATCCAAAGCATCCTGAAACCTAATGAAACAAAGTCACATAATCAATCAAAAATATCCAATGAGTCTGAGTTGAAAGTTTTGTTTGCAAAATGATACAAGTAAGATGTAAAAGCAAAGGGCATATCAATCAGAGGGATGACGACAATTCAAACAATGATTTTAATGCGACTTTGAAGGACTAATTTTTCAAGCTTACAGTCGTGAAAAAAAAACGAAGATAGGTGTGAGAAAAGGCGCAAAGAATAAAAAGCTAGTTCATTTGAAAATTCTTGAAAAATCAATGTTTGTGAAACATTGGTGTAGGCTGACTTATGAGACAATGAAAATGTGAATTGGCTGCCAACAAAGCCATAATGCATGCCTTAGAGATGTGGAGGCACTACCTCATGGAAAAATATTTTAGATGAGGATAGACCAAATGGTATGAAATATTTATTTGGACAACCAACTCTAAAATTCAGGACAAAGGTGGATTTAGATTTTTTCGGTGAGTATGACTTTGATATAAAACATATATCAAAGGGAAGAAGAATAAGGTAGTTTATGCACTTAGCAGAAGGGTGCATGCATTGCATGCCACAACCATTAGCATGTATAAAACATATTTGAGGGCATAATCTTGGGTATTTGTAAAATTATATTTGCAATACATGGAAATGTGAAATTACAACAAGGTATGTTGCATTAGAAAAGTTGAAGATTACAAGTTCGGAGATGATGGAGTTCTCACCTACAGGAACAAAAACTATCTACCAAATTATCAAGAATTGAAAAATATAATATTGAAATGCATAATGTACCTTATGTTGGATACACAGGTTATCAGAAAACTAATGAATTAATGAGAGAGACAATGTGTGTCCATAAATGAAGAAATAAGTTGCAGAGTTTATTGGTAAATTTTTGGAGTATCAAAATATGAAGGTTGAGCATAGGCACCCAGCTGGTTTGCTGCAACCATTACCATTCCTAAGTGGAAATGGGAAGAGGTCACAATGGATTTCATCACCAAACTTCTCGGAACAAACAAGCAACATGATTCTATCATGAGCGAAGTGGTGGACAAACTTACAAAGATTCATTTCATTTTAGTGAAGCTCACTCAAAGGAAACTAATGTTGATGATATTTATATGGAAATTTACGGCTTGAATGGGTATACCCAAGACAATTTAGTGATATTAAAACCAGTCAAATTTTACATCAAGGTATGGAGGGATTATTTAAAGTTGGAACAAACATGAATTTTAGCACATATTATCATCCAAAATATGATGGGAAAACATAGAGGGGTGATTCCAAGTGATGGGATATGTTGAGGGATGCATGTGATGGATAAACCATAAAATGGTAAAGACTACCTTCACATGGTAGAGTTTTCTTACAACAATGGGTTCAAAGCATCTCTAAAGATTATCCCATTTTAGGGACTTTATGGTAAAGGTGTAACACAACGGTAAAGCTAGGACAACCCAATAGATGAAGTGGTAGTTGGGCTGGGTCCTCTACAGTGGAGAAGATGTCAAAATAAAATAGAATTTAAAGGTTTACTTTCAGAATGGGAAGAAAATTTGTGCTAATAAAGGGAAGACTCATATGGAATTTAAAAGTGGGTGATAAATTTTATTCTTGAAAGTGAAGTATAACATAAGTTCCTTGAAGTTGGAAATTGTTCAAAGTTGGCAGCGCGGTTTTGTGGACCATTTTGAATCCTAGAGAGGATTGGGCCTATAGAATATATTATTTCATTCACATCGATGTCTATTCATAGTTTATTCCATGTATCATTGCTCCAAAAGTATGAACCTAATGCTAACCATGTCATTTTATTAGTTGGAATGTGGATCAAGTGGAGCAAGGAAAGTGAGTTCAGTGAATTTGGTGTGCATATGCCTAGACCCAGTAATATCAAGAGCTCGAGTCGAAATCCATATATCAGAAAGTTCCATTGGACCTTGTACGGTCCCGAGGAAGAAACTTGGGAGCATAAGGACGCTATGCGGGAAGAAAATACCCACATCGTTTTGAAGGTTTTTGAACTTTTGATGGTAATATGTAAATAATATGCATTGAGGATAGTGCATAAATAAGGGGAGAGATATAATACCCCAAGAGAAAGACCCAATTGAATTGTAAACATGTTTTAAAGAAATTTGGTGAGCCATATGATTATAAGCCAAGAGGCTTATGTAGTGAATTCTGGAGAGATTACATGTTAAAGGTGATGAGCCTATTTTTGTATATGTAAATGCTCCTATCATTAATATAATACATCATTGCATGTAGGTCGACCACAATGGCATTATGGTGGATTAAGCTCCACTAGGAAGGAAAGGGAGGGGCTAAGAGCCTAGGAAAGGGGCTAATCCTGGGAGAAACATCTCACAAGGAGATATTATAATATTATTACTAAAATACTAATCTATGGATAAATCTCATTATTACATCCCAAATTTATATGTGAAGGAATGAAACAAAAGGAAGTGGATAGGAATATATGTAAGGCTCACGGAGGGCCATGTGTCATCCAAGGCATATGCAGTTATAAGTGGGGAAAACCAGTTCATTGGGAACCGCTCCCCATTCTTTCCATTGACGATTCACCAATATTCCACCAATTCACTCAGGAATTCCCTCATTTTACCTCGGCATCCATCACGCACTCCTGAAGTCATAAGTTGCACCTTCCCTGTCACATGTACCAAACTCATACCGTACCCGATATAGTAAAATCCCTTAACTAATTTGTGTTGATGCTTTCACCTGAGCCTGTACCTAGTTGACTTAAGAGATGGATTGAAGAGGTAGGTTGTCAGGCCTGTGTGGTTTTGGTTGAAGAAGAAGGTTTTCAGACTCGTGAGAAACTCTCTCCATATGAGATAATTGTTGAGTAATTAATTTCATGAAGAATCCCAACTGCAACTATAGATCTCTGAGACTTTCAGTTTAGCCTGTTCTTGAAGCCTTGGAAGGGAAGTGGGAGTATGAAAAGTTGTTAGGAAGAGAAGGGCACTTCTAAGTTGGGACATGGATGTGAATGAGAGACTGTGGGTTGTTATCTTGAGTTGGCACCTATAATGAAATCCTTCATGTTGATTGTGTAACCTCAGCCTAGATAGGAATTCCTTTACTTGGGTGAAGTTTAGTCCCATCTGGTGTGCTTGTTGAGAGCTTTGAGGAGCATGGTCTAAGGATGGGAGGTTCATGGAAGGTATGCATCACAGTTGGTGGTATTGTATAAAAGATAAGAAAGTATCAATTGTGTGGTTATTTACTTGTTGTGTATTTATACATGTGTCTTTACTTATGAGTTTTTCCCATGTATGTTGCATGTATACTTTTATTGTGTTTCCACATAATTATATATAATTGTACTATATATTGTGTGTGTGTGTGTGTGTGTGTGTGTGTGTGTATTGTGGGTGAAATAAATATTTCAATGTTGCATAGCCCAACAGTTTAAGGTTGCGAATGTTACAAGTACTCAAAGATGACAATATATTATTAGCAAACTATACGTGCAACAATATTTCAAGAAAGAAATAAAATGAATTTTGAAAATAATATAAAATTAAAACAACTCAAGCTGATTCATATACCATGTAGAAGGGACTGAGAAAAAAATTAGGATTAATAGGATATATAGGCTAATGAATTGAAAGAGGAGGGATGCTGACCTAAGTAACAACAGATTCATTGAATGCTAAAATATATTGCACTTGAAGAATTTCCTATACCTCTGCAAGAACCTTTTTTCTCTCATTTATCCTTCCCTATTTGTCAAATTTTATGAGGATAGAAAAAAAAAAAATATAGGCAGAAGTGTTTATTCATAGATACTTTTTGATACCATTTTTCTCATATTCTGATCATGCCTTGACTCCTTGAGAATTTTTCTGTCAAACAATGATTAAAAATGTAATTTATCCCCACACATGACTATTGTTGTTCCTATAGCACCCTCATTGGTTTTCATATGAGCATAAATCCTAATCCAAATATGACAGTTAGAGGATGTTTCATATTTATTGGGTATGTTACATCACTTTCCATAGGACAAAGAGGTAAAATGTGGGTAATTCATAATATCATTTTATTGATATGTTGTTATAGGAATCATAGATCCTATAACAACTATTCAATTTATGTAGAAGTTTTGATGTTTGATATGGTCACGGTAGTCCAAATGAAGAACCGCCACTTGGAGGATGTTATATAAGAAAAATACATGCTTTGGAGCCTCTTAGATTGCAACAAATTCAAATTGGGTGCTTAGGGGAAAAACGATCAAAGTAAAGTCAAAGCCAAATTTTAGTGGCTATTGAAATTCGTGTAGCAATACTTTTTTTTAAATCGGATAGCCATTTCATTGGTTAGCATATTATTTCTTCCTCAAACCAAAATATTCCACATTTTTTTTATGCACAAACTCCAAGAAATGGTTTAGTTCCTATTGAACTGACTCCAAACTAAACAAGGAAGGTGCTAGATCAAAGTCAAACCAAAAGTTAGAAATAGAAATTTCAAAACTATCAAATCTACTTCAAGGATAAGTTTTTGCACGTCATTTACATGGAGTTGAGACCAAATAAGGAAAAAACAAGACATCCATTTTGTGCCCAGTATAATCATTTAGGTAACAACGTGTGAAAAATGATAAGAAATTGTACAAGGAGGGATGTGTAGGCTTGTTTTTTAGGAAGTTTTTTTTATTTTTACCACTGTGTACAAGAAAACTAGAAATCAAGTATTTTTGCACAAATGGGCCTTTTTTTCATCAAAATGAAACTCTGAAAGTAGAGTATGGTATACAAGGTAAAACACACCTTCTCACTCTTGAATCAATCTATTTGTCCTTAAAATGAGTCTTGGGCATGCATTTTTGTGTACAATCTTGTGAAATGATCGACAATTTTCCTTGGTTAACCTACATTTGGTCTTGCTTGGCTCATGGTTCATAAATTTTAGTAGATCATGCATAAAGGCATGAGACATAAATTGAAGTCATTTCTTTAAATTTTAGTAGATCATGCATAAAGGCATGAGACATAAATTGAAGTCATTTCTTATCTCCATCTATCTTTTAATTAGAGGCCGATATTGAGGTTTAAATTTGAGGACAAGGCTAAAATTTGATCTCTAAAGGGGTGAAGTATATTGTCAGAAAACATGGAGAACAAAGATAGAGAGAGAGAATATATGAAGGTTGAGAAAACATGAAGAAGAAATAGAAAGCGCATGTAACTATAGAATAATTGAACCAATTTGATGGTCAATATCATTGTTCATCTAATCAAGAGGATATTACAGAAATGAATTACAGACCTACAACACATTTGCAGAGGAAACACATCGATCCTTCAATCATTATGGTCGAGGGACTGATGAATTGATAGAAAATATGAAATGAAATCCAATTATTATGGCGTTGTGAGCACAAAAAATCACCTTTCATTTTTTTTTTCATAAGCGAAAGGAAAGGGCCCCCCTACTAAAATTTAGACTCTAATGCCTAATCCTCTAATACAACGAGCCTAATGTTTATTCTTTACCTACTTTGAGAGAGTGGGGGTTTGGATATCTATTGATGATTGTCTTTGATGGAGGTTTGTTAATCCTTTGGATATTATACTTTCAAATATCTTCATGATGGTTTTTGACTTATGATTCTTGGTTGATATTTGTATGATGAAATTGATAAGTTATATTTGAGACCTATGCAGATTTCAAAGTATTTAATGATCCTATGTAACTGCAAAGTTTGGTTCCCCATTCCATGGTCTGATTAAGTTTTATTTTGAGTATTTTTTGAATGGATGAATTAAATGAAGAACTTAATTATATGGATTTTGCATCTGCATGCTTTCATGTTGTACATAATGTTTTCATTTAGGTTGAAGTTCTCATATGTTAATCATTTTCTTTAGTTTGAACTCATGACTAGAATCACAAGATAATTAATTATTTCTTGGAATTTGAAATTAGACACACACAACTTTGATAACATTTATTTACTTCAACAAGTTGTTTATGAAAGGATGAGATCATGGATGGTTATCTTTGATAAAATTCTTCTTCCTTTTTTGCATTTTGAAAAAAAAAGAAAACACTTATTCATAAGTTTGTTAAAGGAAAAGACAAAGAATGTAATGTTTATGATATACTCACAAGTATTCGCTTCCTCACATAATTGATTTTATTCTTTCTATTGTTGTAGGAGCATGATTGTAGACTCACTACCTTTACATGGTCGCTTCAGCCTTGAAATGCATGGGGGGATCCCTCGGTCTTCTTCTTCTGCAATTTATTTCTCTTTATTCATATATTGTCTACCATTTGAAGACAACATTTAGCATCCAGGATTAAGCCTTTTATTTTTGAAACCTCGATGGATTTACTTGTCTCACCATTGTATTATTTTCTATTTTCACTTTATTTCTAAGGTATAAATATTATTGTATTATATTATGTGGCCAAAACCTTGATCCTTACTGCACTCCCCATATCTGATTTGTCTCATCAAGCTAACCAAGTGAAGTCCCTTGTGGTATTTTCAAGGTTTGAAAGGTGTGATCCTATTTAGAATGATCTCTATTAGGTTCTTCCTTTATCCTCTCCTCTCTCTGATGGCCTATTGAACTTCTCATATGTGGAACCTTGTTATAATTATTTCTTTCTTCTTTTAACCTCTAGATTCATGTGGCATGGTCTAACGTGGGAGCCTATTCTTTGATCCTATTGTCTTCCCTATCCTTGCGAGATTATCAGGTTTTCCCTTCATGATTTTCTCCTTCATTGGATTAACATGTCCCATATGCTCGGTTAGCGTCAAAATACTTTGTATCATATGGGTTATCCTTCATGATGTTAGCATGGCATATGACGTGTTGTCCCTGTCTCCCATGGTCACTTTCCATTTTCCACCTCCATATTTGTGTGACCTCGACCTCGACTTGATGTGCCTAACTGAAAAAATATCCCTATTATTCAAAATCTACCTAATATTCCTTTTCTCTATTTTTTCTCCCTAGGTGTGGAACCCTGACAGGTGTTGAACCCTGAGTAGTGCAGAACCTTGACCCATGTCGAAGTAGTTCTAAATTTTCCTATTTTTTGTATATATTGTTTATTTCATTTTAGTTTTTAATTTTGTTTATTTATTTTTCATTTTATTTTTTTATTTATCCATTTATTTATTTTTTATTTTTTTATTTTCCCATGGTTTTACAAAACCACATGGTTTCCCAAAAATAGGACATGGTTTTTTAACTACACAGAAAATTACTTTTACTATAGAAATAATTGTTTTACATGGTTAAATTACTATTGCAGAGGTAAATTATTTTATGACGTAGACCCCCACCTCAGCAGGGTTCGCTAACCTCCCGGTCTTTGGATATTCCCAATTCTCGAGCTGAAATGGCCTCTCGGTCCCTATTGGAACCTTCAACACTTAATGACCATAGGTCCTTTTCTAAGATTTTCCCGCAAACATGCACTTAGACGTGAGCCTCCACTCCACGTGACCACCAACTTGACCACATCCTTAACTCCAAAATGCGCGTCAGGTTTCGCGATGTCGGGATTTTATAAAGTGACTTTTCTTGCTTTTCCTGAGACTCGAAATGCTGAAATTTCCTATCCACAGATCAACGGTCCTAGTTATCCCATGATCTGATGGTCCAGATCGCATTGAGATTTCGTCTATCGGGGATTTGTGAAGTGGCCCTCTCCCCTTCTCTCGAAATGCAAAATCATGATGATTACCTTGTTAGACCGACAATCCTGATTTCTCGTGATCCAATGCTCCAGATCCTTCCTTCTCCTATCGGGACTTCGTGACTCATGATTCCCAAAAAAACCTTCCTTTAAACTCCCGACTCCCGAAATGCCAATATTTCAGAGCACCCAATCGAAATTTCACACTCCTCAGGATCTAACAATTGTTATCTCTCCTGATCTTGCGAGTGTTGAAAGACACTCGGTCTTATCCTCTCCATTGATATACTAAATCCAACGGTCCACAAAAACTCATTGTTTCTCCCTTCGAGAATTCCAACCATCCATTCAAGCTCTCAAAGAATCCTTACCAAACAACTTGGCAGATTTCCTCCTGAGCTTGGTTTCTACGAGGTGACTTCAACCCTCATCCTTCCTTTGAACTTTCCAAGCTCTTGCTACAAACTCAAGGATTCTAAGGGATTCTTGCACGCACTCCTTGCACCTCTCATGATAATCTCTAATTATCCAAGCACTCCAACTCTACGCACTCCTTGCAGCATAAATTATTCAACCACTCACATGGTTTGAGAAGTCTAAGACTTCGACCTGGCCCGTGCACACCTTGCACAGATTTGTTCTATACTTGCACTTCTGTTGGTACAAGAACAACTCTATCTTTCCTGACCTTTTTTGAAGTAAGAATTAGAATCTTGTCAACGCACTCCTTGCGGACCTTCACTGCACTCCTTCTAGGAATTCTCAGGACGAGAAAAAATTGAAACTTATACTCTCCCTCTCGCAGATTTCATACATTCAACATGAAATCATACACATAACACATTGAAACAAATGCATAATAGAGCATGTAACCAAATTGTAAACATACCATTCAATAGATGCGAACAATACTCATAACAACACCATGAAGTTGGATTAAATCCTTCTTATATTAATTCAAGTTCTTTTGTACATGGTTTCTATAACAATGTCTATCTGCTTATACAAATTCTATAGTATCTGTTCTTCTCTGCTCTCCTATGCTCTCTTTCTCTACAAATTATTCTCTTACAATTGAGAATAATCATACCATACATACGAGGGATCTTTCTTGAGTTTTCCCTCCTATAACTCTAAGCTATCTTATTGAAATTAAAGACTACAACTACTTTACATTTATTACATTAAATGCCTCCAATCGACAGATGAGAGAAACCACTCAAGATCTGCGTTACAATCCCCAGAAAATTTAAGAACAATTACAAGTTTCATCTCTAAATTTTGAAACATCTTCAAAATGCGCGTTGGTGTGTATCTAGATGTCCTTCACTTGTGCTTATTGGCGATGCTCCTGCATCATACTCCTCTAGTTGAAAAATTCATGGACTCTTGTCCATGAGCTCCTGCATCATTTGTCCATGTTTCTAGATATCTGCTTTGCTTTCCCAACTGGCATCCTCAATTGTGTGTCCCTTCCACATTAACAAATATTCAAAATAGGTCTTCTTCCGGGTCTTCTTGCCATCTCTCTGATCAATGATATTTTCCATCTGCGGATTTTCAGCTATAGGCATCTGCTTGACCCACTGAACTTCCTTCTGGTCCTTTTCTCCTCCCGCTTCATCTTCTTTGTAGGGGTACAGATCTACTATGTTGAATATGGGAGATATGCCGATATCATCTGACAATTCTATCTCATAAGAATTTGCCTCAAATTTTCTCAGAATCTTACACGACCCTATATTTTTCATCTTCATCTTGTTATATGTTCCCCTTGGGAACCTTTCTTTCCTTAGATGTGCTAAGACCAAATCTACCACTTCGAATTGAAGCTATCTCCTATGTTGATCTTCTTTTCACTTGGATTACTGGTTGGAACTCTACAAATGCTCTTTAATCTTACTGTGGAGCTCTTGCATTGCTACTGCAAAATCTTCCACTCCAACACTACTGAAATCATTCTGCTCTAAGTATCTCAACTCAGATACTCCCCTTGGTTGCATTGCATACATTATTTGAAGTGGTCTATGTCTTATGCTCCGGTTAGGTGAGTCATTATTTGCAAATTTTGCTTGCGGTAGAATCTGATCCCACTGACTATGATGTTCAATGACTAAACTCCTCAATAAGTCTCCCAAACTTCAATTTACTACCTCAGTCCATCCATCCATCCGAGGGCGATATGCTGAGCTAAAATATAGATTTGTCCCCATCTTCTTCGATAATGTCCTCCAAAAATGACCAACAAATTTGGTATCTTTTTCCAAAACAATACTCTTGGGTAAACCATGAAGTCAAACAACTTCTTTGAAAAACAGGTTTGCAATGTGTGTTGCATCACTGGTTTTCTGACATGGAATAAAATGTGCCATTTTTTAGAATCTGTCGACTACCACAAATATGGAATCACAACCTCTTTGTGTCCTCAACAATCCTAAACAATAATCCATGCTTACCGCGTTCGACAACCTCT
Source organism: Picea sitchensis (assembly GCA_010110895.2). NCBI lineage: Eukaryota > Viridiplantae > Streptophyta > Pinopsida > Pinales > Pinaceae > Picea > Picea sitchensis. The sequence goes on along the minus strand of SNQJ01S0095345.1, from coordinate 54,351 downwards.
CTGGTATTGGAAATGGTTGATACAACCTTGTATTCTATATTTTCCCCTATGCGTGCTAGAAAATTCTACATTTGTTCACAAAATTCTTGACATCCGTCCTCATCCCTAGCCAATAATAAAAAATGTTCAATTGCACAAATGTTTTATCATGGTCGAAATGTCCAGCCAATCCTCCACTATGCTTTTCCTTCAAAAGGTTTTCTCTCATAGAACTCTTTGGGATACACAACTGATTTCATTTGAATAGAAATCCATCATGAATCGAATATTCAATCCATTGGCTTCTGTTTCTCAGAAAAGGATTCTCACATGCTTCATAAGCTGATACAGATTATTTTCGGCACAAAATGAGAATGGAGATATAATAAAGAAATGCACAGAGATATCGCGTACATCCAATAATATAATAGAAATGTATGAGAGATGCAACCATAAACACAGATATATAGTAATACACGATTTATATTAATCAAATAAATGTACAGAGACTATAAAAATATAGAGTGAAAGACTTGCTAGAATGGTGGTGGCTTATCTCTGAGAAGAGATGTGATGGTTGTGCTCATTCACAAAAAGATCATTACAATGAGGCTCTGAAGGCCTTTTTACAATAAAAAGGAATTCCAAAAACCCTAGACATCCAAAAACCTAACCCTAGGAGATGGAGCACCAAAAGTCATGTGGGCCCCATTTGGGTAAGTTAGTACATCAACTTCCCGGGGTCGTAACTTTTGCATATGATCTCTATTTTAGGTGTATGATAGCTCGTTGGAAAAGTATCGCCGAGGAGATTCATTTTGGGGGCTCAAACATACCTTTGGCTATCATTGAGAACCTCTATCTCAAAAAACATTCATTTGGGCCCTCAAAATGGCCCCGGAAGTTAAAACCTGCTAAAAATAGTAAATTGCCAAAATTGCCAGAAAATTGTTTTGAGCCAATAGGAAAAGGTGGGTGGCCACCAATATCCACCTCGATCAATCCTCCCTCCTTAGGAAGAAATGGTCTCCATTGCATTGAGTTCTCGGGGGAGAGGGGAAAGCATTTGCTGGATCTGCATCTTAGTGAGCTACTTGTATTGATGGAGACGTCGCACCGCTTAGTTTGTGGAAGTTTTTCATGAACCTGTTGAAACTGAGGTTGTTCAACAAGTCGAGCTACATGAGAGGATGGTGTGCATAAGGAGTATTTGTGCTTTGATGCAATCTTTTTGACATGCTTCTGTTGGATAGAAGGTGGAGGGGGTGAGGATGTAGTGGTTGTAGTGTCCTTCTGTTCCCCTTTTGAACAGATTGTGAAGAAGCTAAATTTTGCAATATGAGATACTACCTTGTGACACTTTTTAGGTGGAACAATTGTTGGAACTACCTTTGGTATTATGTAGAGATGACCCCCCAAAGTAACAATAAAACTACGGGGTCGAGACTCATAAACAACATGGCGTCTCCACATATATGGTTGGCCCAAGAGAACATCACAGACATCCAGTGGGGAAACATCACATAATACCTCATCCTTGAAGGGTTGTATGCCATATGATAATCGACACTGTTGTCTGACACAGACATCTCATCCTTGACGAAGCCACCCAATGTTGTATGGCTGTGGGTGTGGTGTTGTCGACAATCCCAACTGTTTGATGACGTCTGCTAAGATGAGGTTTTTATGGCTTCCACTATCAACAATAAAATGCAGCGGGGTCCCCTTCAGCCACATCTGTGAATGAAAAAGGAACTCCCACTATTCAAGATGTGTTGGTTCTTTTGGTTGAATTACTGCGGTTGTGACAATAGCAGTGGGGTCTGCATCAATGATCTGTCCTTTACCAGTGTTTTCAGAATCAAATTCTGAATCAAGGTTCGGCTCGTTGTCTTTGATTTTGGCCACCGATGACTGTTTTGAGCGACATTCATCAGTGTTGTGCCAGGGGCTTTTGTGGAAATCACACCACTTTTCAGTGTCCTTCTTTGTCTTCCCGTGACCCTTCTTTTCTTGTGTCTTGGACTGGGTTTTGAGAGACTGTTTGTTAGGGCCATCTTTGTCATACTTTGGTTGTTGCGGATTTGTAGACCCAAATTCTTATTTGTTCTGGTGCTTAAATTTCTGCTCAATTTTAACAACATATTGATACACAACACTGAGTGATGAGATGTCTAGAAAATCCATTTCAGTTTGGATGTATATATGTAGAGCCCCACTGTATTTCCGAACCAAATGTCACTCAGAGTCTTTGATACCCATCTTGGTGCGCAAGGTATGGAAGGTATTGGTGAACTCCGTAACTTCTTGGCCCCTCTCTTTCCGCAGTGTGGTCCATCTCATGTACTTGTCCTCATAGTTTCCAACAGGGTAATACTATTCCTTTGCCGCATCCACAAAAAAATCCAAAGTGGGATCGACCCCATATATTCCAGAATCCTCTATGGAACTTTTCTCCCAGTAAGTTTCCCACCAATGTTTGACATGAGGGAGATATTTAAGGAGTACGAAGGTGATCTTTTCTTTGTCGGAAAATTTGTGAATAGAGAAATAACCTTCTAGAAGAGTTAACCATTTTTCTAGGGCTTCTGCATCTATTTGTCCTTCAAATACAGGGATATCAAAATTAACTTGTACCTTGAAAGGTGAGGTGCCTCCAAAGTGGTCGCTTGATGAATATGTGCCTGATGCTATCGACATACGTTGAAGGATGTGGGAAAAATTCTCCATCATTCTGTCCCTCTGTTGCGTGAGAGCTTGCTCAAGCAATAGATTGATAGGATCGCCTGCTCCACCGTTTTTCTTTTCTTCTACCATTGAGGGTTTCTTGGGTGTGCGAGAGAAATTTTCTTCAAGAGAGACAAGCTCAAGACCCAACTTTCTATACTCGGACCTCGTCGGGGACATGCACTGAAAAAATGGTCAAGAGCAGCCTTCTCTAATATCACTGATCCGCATTATTTTCGGCATGAAATGAGAAAGAAGATATAATAAAGAAATGCACAGAGATATCGTGTATATCCAATAATATAACAGAAATGTATGAGAGATGCAACCATAAACACATATATATAGTAATACACTATTTCTATTAATCAAATAAATATATAGAGAGTATAAAAATACAGAGTGAAAGACTCGCTAGAATGGTTGCGGCTTACCTTTGGGGAGAGATGTGATGGTTGCGCTCATTCGCAAGAAGATCATTGCAATGAGGTTCTGAAGGCATTTTCACAATAAACAAGAATTCCAAAAACCTTAGACATCCAAAAACCTAACCCTAGGAGATGGAGCACCAAAAGTCATGTGTGCCCCATTTGGGTAAGTTAGTACATCAACTTCCCTGGGTCGTAACTTTTGCATATGATCTCCATTTTAGGTGTATGATAGCTCTTTGGAAAGGTATCATCAAGGAGATTCATTTTGGGGGCTCAATCATACCTTTGGTTATCATTGAGAAACACTATCTATAAAATCCTTCATTTGGGCCCTCAAAATGGCCCTAGAAGTTAAAACCTGCTAAAAATAGTAGATTGTCAAAATTGCCAGAAAATTGTTTTGAGCCAGTCGGAAAAGGTGGGTGGCCATCGATATCCACCTGGATCAATCCTTTCTCCTTAGGAGGAAATGGTATCCATTGTGTTGAGTTCCGTGGGGAGAGGGGAAAGCATTTGTTGGATCTACATCTTGGTGAGGTGCTTGTATTGTTGGAGATGTCGCGCTACTTAGTTTGTGGAAGTCTATCATGAACCTGTTGAAGATGAGTTTGTTCAACAAGTCGAGTTACATGAGAGGAAGGTGTTCAAAAGGAATATTTGTGCTTTGCTGCAATCATGTTGACCTACTTCTGTTGGATAGAAGGTGGAGGGGGCGAGGCTATAGTGGTTGCAGTGTCCTTTTGTTCCCCTTTTGAACAGATTGTGAAGAAGTTGAATTTTGCAGTATGAGATACTACCTTGGGAGACCTTTTAGGTGGAACAATAGTTGGAACTACCTCTAGTATTCTGTAGATATGACCCCCCAAGGTAACAATGACACTATGGGGTCTAGACTCATAAACAACATGGTGTCTCCACAGATATGGTTGGCCCAAGAGAACATCACATACATCTAGTGTGGAAACATCACATAATACATCATCCTTGAAGGTTTGTATGTCGTATGAAAATCGACACTATTGGCTGACATGGAGATCTCATCCTTACCAAATACACCCAATGTTGTATGGTTGCAGGTGTGGTGTTGTCGACAATCCCAACTATTTGATGACCTCTGTTGAGATGAGGTTTTTCTAGCTTCCTCTATCAACAATAAAATGCAGTCGGGTCCCCTTCACCCATATCTGTGAATGATAAACGTGCTCCCCCTCTTTAGGATCTGTTGGTTCTTCTAGTTGAATTGTTGTGGTTGTGACAATAGCAGTGGGGTTTGCGTCAATGATTTGTCATTTACAAGTGTTTTGAGAATCAGATTCTGAATCAAGGTTCAGCTCCTTGTATTTGATCTCGGCCACCAATGGCTGTTTTGAGCGACATTCATCGGTGTTGTGCCAGGGTATTTTGTGAAAATCACGCCATTTTTCGTTGTCCTTCTTTGTCTTCCCATGACCCTTCTTTTCTTGTGTCTTGGACTGGGTTTCGAGAGACTATTTGTTAGGGTCGTCTTTGTCATACTTTGGTTGTTGCAGATTTGCAGACCCGAATTCCCCTTTTTTTTGGTGCTTAAATTTCTTCTCAATTTTAACAACATATCGATAAGCAGCTCTGAGTGATAATATGTCGAGAAAATCCATTTCAGTCTAGATGTATCTGTGTAGAGCCCCATGGTATTTCAGAACCAAATGTCACTCAGAGTCTTTGATACCCAGCTTGGTATGCAAGGTATGGAAGGTATTGATGAACTCTGGAATTGGTTGGCCCCTCTCTTGACGCAGTGTGGTCCATCTCATGTACTGGTCCTCATAGTTGCCAACATGTTAATACTGTTCCTTTATCGCATCCACAAAAAAATACCAAGTGGGATCGACCCCATATATTCCAGACTCCTCTATGGAACTTTTCTCCCAGTAAGTTTCCCACTAATGTTTGACATGAGGGAGAGATTTAAGGAGTGCGAAGGTGATCTTTTCTTTGTCGAAAAAATTGTGAACAGAGTAATAAACTTCTAGCAGAGTTAACCATTTTTCTAGGACTTCTGCATCTATCTATCCTTCAAATACAAGAATATCAAAATTAACTTGTACCTTAAAAGACAAGGTGCCTCTAAAGTGGTCGCTTGATGAAGATGTGCCTGATTCTATCGACAGGCATTGAAGGATTTGGGAAAAATTCTCCATCATTTCATCCCTCTGTCCTGTGAGAGCTTGCTCAAGCAACAGATTGATAGGATTGTCTGCTCCACCGTTTTTCTTTTCTTCTGCCATTAAGGGTTTCTTGGGTGTGCAAGAGAGATTTTATTCAAGAGAGACAAGATCGAGACCCAACTTTCTATACTCGAACCTCGTCGGGGACATGCACTGAAAAAATGATCAAGAGCATCCTGCTCTGATACCAATGATCTGGATTATTTTCGGCACGAAATGAGAATGGAGATATAATAAATAAATGCTCAAAGATATGGCATATATCCAATAATATAACATAAATGTATGAGAGATGAAACTATAAACACATATATACAATAATACATGATTTCTATTAATCAAAGAAATGTATAGAGACTCTAAGAATATAGAGTGAAAGACAAGCTAGAATGGTGGCGGCTTATCTCTGAGAAGAGATGGTACGGCTGCGCTCATTTGCAAGAAGATCATTAAAATGAGGCTTGGAATTCCTTTTTAAAATAAATAGGAATGCCAAAAACCCTAGACATCCAGAAACCTAACCCTAGGAGATGGAGTGCCAAAAGTCATGTGGGCCCCGTTTGGGTAAGTTAGTACATCAACTTCCTGGGGTCATAACTTTTGCATACGATCTCCGTTTTAGGCGTATGATATCTCGTTGGAAATATATTGTCAAGGAGATTCATTTTGGGGGCTCAATCATACCTTTTTATTTCATTGAGAACATAGATCTCTAAAAACCTTCATTTGGGCCCTCAAAATGGCCCCAGAAGTTAAAACCTGCTAAAAATAGTAAATTGCCAAAATTGCCAGAAAACTGTTTTGAGCCAATCGGAAAAGGTGGGTGGACACCGATATCCACCCATATCAATACTATATACTTAGGAATCAATGGTCTCCATTGCGTTGATTTCCTAGGGGAGAGGGGAAAGTGTTTGCTGGATCTGCATCTTGGTGAGCTGCTTGCATTATTGGAGACGTCACGCTGCTTAGTTTGTGGAAGTATGTCATGAACCTATTGTAGCTTAGGCTGTTCATCAAGTTGAGTTACATGAGAGGAAGATGCGCAGAGGGAATATTTGTTCTTTGTTTCAATCTTGTCGACCTGCTTCTGTTGGATAGAAGGTGTAAGGGGAGAGGTTGTAGTGGTTGCAGTGTACTTCTGTTCCCCTTTTGAATAGATTGTGAAGAAGCTAAATTTTGCAGTATGAGATACTACCTTGCGACACTTTTTAGGTGTAACAATAGTTGGAAATACCTCTAGTATTCTGTAGAGATGACCCCCCAAAGTAACAATGAAACTATGAGGTTGAGACTCATAAAAATCATGGCGTCTCCACATATATGGTTGGCCCAAGAGAACATCACAGACATTCCGTGGGGGAACATCACATAATACCTCATCCCTGAAGGGTTGTATGCTGTATGACAATCGAAACTATTGGATGACATGAATATCTCATCCTTTTCGAAGCCACGCGATGTTGTATGGATGTGGGTGTGGTGTTGTTGACAATCCAAACTGTTTGACGAACTATGCTTAGATGAGGCTTTTCTGGCTTTCACTATCAACAATAAAATGAAGGGGGGTCTCCTTCACCCACATTTGTGAATGAAAAAGGTGCTCCCCCTCTTCAGGATCTGTTGGTTCTTCTAGTTGAATTGTTGCAGTCGCAACAATAGAAGTGGTTTCTGCGTCAATTATATATCCTTTACCAGTGTTTTCAGAATCAGATTCTAAATCAGGGTTTGGCTCCTTGTCTTTGATATCGGCCACCGATGACTGTTTTGAGCGACATTCATCGGTGTTGTGCCAAGGTATTTTGTTGAAATCACACCATTTTCCAGTGTCCTTCTTTGTCTTCCCGTGACCGTTCTTTTCCTGTGTCTTGGACTTGGTTTCGGGAGACTGTTTGTGAGGGCCGTCTTTGTCATACTTTGGTTGTTGTGTTTTTTCAGAACCGAATTCCTTTTTGTTCTGGTGCTTAGATTTCTGCTCCATTTTAACAACATATTGATAAGTAGCACCAAATGATGATATGTCCAGAAAATCCTTTTCATTCTCGATGTATCTATGTAGAGCCCCACGGTATTTTAGAACCAAATGTCGCTTGGAGTCTTTGATACCCAGCTTGGTGCGCAAGGTATGGAAGTTATTGGTGAACTCTAGAACTACTTGGATCCTCTCTTGCCACAGTGTGGTCCATCTCATGTACTGGTCCTCATAGTTTCCAATAGGGTAATACTGTTCCTTTACCGCATCCACAAAAAAA
>SNQJ01S0095345.1:15872-26789 GCA_010110895.2 Picea sitchensis | reverse complement strand
AATAGGGAAGGCATGTGAGAGCAGTAAAAAGGAATCATAAGAGGCATAGGAAATTTTCCAAGTGCACATATTTTAGCATTCAATGAATCTGTTGTTACTTAGGTCAGCATCCCTCCTCTTTCAATTCATTAGCCTATATATCCTATTAATCCTGATTTTTTTATCAGTCCCTTCTACATGGTTTATGAATCAGCTTGAGTTGTTTTACTCTTATATTACTTTTGCACCATTTTATTGCTTTCTTGAAATATTGTTGCACGTGCACATTTGGGTTAACAATATATTGTCATCTTTGAGTACTTGTAACATCCGCAACCTTAAAATGTTGGGCTATGCAACATTCAAATATTTCTTTTCACCGCATACACACACACACACACACACACACACACACAATATATAGTACAATTATATATAATTATGTGGAAACACAATAAAAGTATACATGCAACATACATGGGAAAAACTCATAAGTAAAGACACATGTATAAATACACAAGAAGTAAATAACCACACAATTGATACTTATCTTTTATAGAAGACCACCAACTGCATGCATACCTTCCATGAACCTCCCATCCTTAGACCATGCTCCTCAAAGCTCTCAACAGTGGGCCACCCCTGAGATGGGACTAAATTGCACCCGAGTAAAGGAATTCCTATCTAGGTTGAGGTTACACAGTCGACATGAAGGATTTCATTATAGGTGCCAACTCAAGATAACAACCTACAACCACTCGTTCCCCACATGCATGTCCCACCCTAGGAAGTGTGCCCCTTCTCTTCTCAACAATCCTTTGGCTACCCCACTTCCCTTCCAAGGATTCAAGAACAAGCTAAACAGGAAGTCTCAGAGCTCTATAGCTGCAGTTGGGATTCTTCATGAAATTAATTACTCAACAATTATCTCATATGGAGAGAGTTTCTCATGGGCCTAACAACCCGCCTTTTTAGTCCATGGGCCTAAAAACCCGCCTCTTCAATCCATCTCTTAAGTCAACTAGGTACAGGCTCAGGTGAAAGCATCAACACAAATCAGTTAAGGGATTTTACTATATCGGGTATGGTATGAGTTTGGTACATGTGACAGGGAAGGTGCAACTTACGACTTCAGGAGTGCGTGATGGATGCTGAGGTAAAATGAGGGAGTTCCCGAGTGAATTGATGGAATATTGGTGAATCGTCAATGGAAAGAATGGGGAGCGGTTCCCAATGAACTGGTTTTCTCCACTTATAACTCCATATGCCCTGGATGACACATGGCCCTCCAGGAGCTCGTTGCTATCCACTTTTGTTTCAATCCCCTTCACATAGCAACTTTGGATAACATGAGATTTATCCATAGATTAGTATTTTAGTAATAATATTATAATATTCCCTTAGAGATAATCCCTCTAGATTAGCCCCTTTCCTAGGCTCTTAGCCCTCCCTTTCCCTTCCTAGTGGAGTTTAGTCCCCCATATGCTTTCATTGTGGCCAGTCTACATGCAATGATGTATTATATTAATGATAGGTGTATTTACATATACAAAAATAGTCTCACTATCCTTTAACATGTAATCTCTCCAGAATAATCATCACATAAGCCTCTTGGCTTATAATCATATGGATCACCAGCCTTTAAAACATGTTTACAATTCAATTGGGTCTTTCTCTTAGGGTATTACATTCCCCTCCCCTTATTTATGCACTATCCTCAATGCATATTATTTACATATTACCATCAAAAGTTCAAAAACCTTCAAAACGATGTGGGTATTCTTCCCGCATAGCATCCTTATGCTCCCAAGTTTCATCCTTGGGACCGTACAAGGTCCATTGGACCTTTTCTAGATATATGGATCGACTCTGGAGCTTCTTGATATTACAGTCGAGTATGCACACCAAATTCACCTGAAAATCGCCTTCTTGCTCCACTTGAATCACATTCCAATCAATAAAATGATTGGTATTAGGTATATACTTCTTGAGCAATGATACATGGAATACATTATGAATAGACATTGATGCAGGTAATGAAATAATATATGCTATAGGCCCAATCCTCTCTAGGATTTCAAATGGCCCACAACAACGAGTTGCCAACTTTGAAGAATTTCCCAACTTCGAGGAACTTCTTTTGGCATTTACTTTAAAGAATAAATGGTCACCCACTTTAAATTCCCTATGAGTTCTTCCCTTATTAGCACAAATTTTCTGCCTATTCTGAGCAACCTTTAAATTCTATTTTATTTTTGACATCTTCTCTTCCAATTCCCTGAGAAAATCTGGCCCAACCACTACGCTATATGTTGGGTTGTCCTAGATTACCGATGTGTTACACCTTCTACCATAAAGTCCCTCAAATGGGATCATCTTTAGAGATGCTTGGAACCCATTTTTTTAAGAAAACTCTACCAAGTGTAGGTAGTCTTACCATTTTTATGGTTTATCCATCACATGCATCCTCAACATATCCTCAATCACTTGAATCACCCTCTATGTTTTCCCATCATATTTTGGATGATAATATGTGCTAAAATTCATGTTTGTTCCAAATCCTTTAAATAATCCCTTCCATAATTTTGATGTAAAATTTGGATCTCTGTCAGACACAATTGTCTTGGGTATACCATTCAAGCCAGAAATTTCCTTCATATAAATATCATCAACATTAGTTTCCTTTTGAGTGAGCTTCACTAAAATGAAATGGGAATATTTTGTAATCTTGTCCACCACTACCATGATAGAATCATGGTGCTTGCTTGTTCTGGGAAGTTTGGTGATGAAATCCATTGTGACCTCTTCCCATTTCCACTCAGGAATGGGTAATGGTTGCAGCAAACCAACTGGGTGCCTATGCTCAACCTTCATATTTTGATACTCCAAAAATTTACCAATAAACTCTGCAACTTATTTCTTCATTTATGGACAACAATATTGTCTCTTGACACCTGCAATAGTTTTATGATACCCTGGGTATCCAACATAAGGTACATTATGCATTTCTCTTAATATTATATTTTTCAATTCTTGATAATTTGGTAGATAGTTTTTGTTCCTGTAGGTGAGAACTCCATCATCTCCGAACTTGTAATCTTCAACTTTCTGCTGCAAAATACCTTGTTGTAATTTCATTACCATTTCCATGTATTGCAAATCTAATTTTACAGTGTCCAAGATTATTCCCTTCAAATTTGTTTGGTACATGCTAATGGTTGTAGCATGCAACACATGCACTCTCCTGCTAAGTGCATCAACTACCTTATTCTCCTTCCCTTTGATATGTTTTATATCAAAGTCATACTCACTGAGAAAATCTAACCACCTGCTTTGTCTGGAATTTAGAGTTGGTTGTCCAAATAAATATTTCATACCATTTGGTCTATCCTCATCTAAAATATTTTTCCCATGAGGTAGTGCCTCCACATCTCTAAGGCATGCACTATGGCTTCCAACTCCAAATCATGAGTATCATAGTGGCTTTCATGCTCCTTCAACTTCCTTGATTCATAGAATACAACATATCCATTCTGACCAAGGACTCCACAAATTCCTTCTTTACATGCATCAATGCATACAATGAATTATTTATTTGGATCTGCAATCCTTAGTATGGGATCATTGGTGAATAACTATTTCAAGTGTTGGAAACTCTTTTCACTTTCCACTGTCCACTGAAGCTTCACTCCCTTCTTTTGTAATGAAGTGATCGGGTGTGAAATCTTTGAGAATCCTGCAATAACTCTTCTATAGTATCCTAAAAGGCCCATGAAGGATATGACTATTGTCACATTCTTAGGTGTTTACCACTCTCTAATGGCCTCAATATTTTCACGATACACTACTATCCCTTCCTCATATATGATATGCCCTAAATAATGAATTTGGTTCTGATAAAATGAGAACTTTCTCAATTTGGCATACAATTGATACTCTCTTAATACTTGTAATACCATATTCAAGTGTTTCTCATGCTCTTCTTCCAACTTGGAATACATAAGAATGTCATCCAAAAATACAATGACAAACTTATCTATGTATTCTCTGAAAATTCCATTCATTAAACACATAAAAACAGGTGGTGCATTTGATAACCCAAATGGCACCACTGTGAATTCATAATGGCCATACCTTGTTCAGAAGGAAGTCTTGTTGATCTCTTCTTCTTTAATTCTTTAATGATATATTGACCTGAGATCAACCTTGGAGGATATTTTTGTATTCTTCAAATGATCAAAGAGGTCATCTATCCTTGGAAAAGGATACTTATTCTTCAAAGTTACCTTGTTCAAATGCCTGAAGTCCATGAAAAGTATCAATGTTTGATCCAGGTGGATATCGATGGCCACCCACCTCTTCTGACTGGCTCAAAATAGTTTTTTGGCAATTTTGGAAATCTATTGTTTTTAGCAGGTTTTAACTTCCAGGGCCATTTTGAGGGCCTAAATGAAGGGTTTTTGAAATCAATGTTCTAAATTATAACCAAATCCATGATTGATCCTCCAAAATTAATCTCCTTGACGATACATTTCTAGGGAGCTATCATACGCCTAAAATGGAGATCGTATGCAAAAGTTACGACCCCAGGAAGTTAATGTACTAACTTACCCAAACGGGGCCCACATGAGTTTTGGCGCTTCATCTCCTAGGGTTAGGTTTTTGGATGTCTAGGGTTTTTGGCATCCCTATTTATTGTAAGAACTCCTTAAGAGCCTCATTTTTAATCATCTTGTGAATGCGAGTAGTCATCACATCTCTTCTCAGAGATAAGTTGCCACCATTCTAGCGAGTCTTTCACTCTATATTTTTACAGTCTCTGTACATTTCATTCATTAATAGAAATCGTGTATTACTGTATCTCTGTGTTTACGGTTGCATCTCTGATATATTTGTGTTATATTATTGAATATCTGTGATATCTCTGTGCATTTCTTTATTATATCTCCAATATCATTTCGTGCTGAAAATAATCCAGATCAGTGGTATCAAAGCAGGTTGCTCTTGATCCTTTTTTTAGTGCATGTCCCCAACAAGGTTTGCATATAGAATGCTGGGTCTCGAGCTTGTCTCTCTTGAATACAATCGCTCTCACACACTCAAGAAACCCTCAATGGCAGAAGAAAAGAAAAACGACAGAGCAGATGATCCTATCAATTTGTTGCTTGAGAAAGATCTCACATGATAGAGGGATGAAATGATGGAGAATTTTACCCACATCATTAAACGTCTGTCGATAGCATCAGGAGCATATTCATCAAGAGTACACTTTGGAGGCACCTTGCTTTTCAAGGTACAAGTTAATTTTGATATTCTTGTATTTGAAGGATAGATAGATGCAGAAGCCCTAGAAAAATGGTTAACTCTGCTAGAAGGTTATTTCTCTATTCACAATTTTTCTGACAAAGAAAAGATCGCCTTCATGCTCCTTAAAGCTCTCCCTCATGTCAAACATTGGTGGGAAACTTACTGGGAGAAAATTTCCATAGAGGAGTCTGGAATATATGTGGTCGATCCCGCTTGGGATTTTTTTATGGATGTGGTAAAGGAACAGTATTACCATGTTGGCAGCTAGGAGGACCAGTACATGAGATGGACCACACTACGACAAGAGAGGGGACAAGTAGTTCTGGAGTTGACCAATACCTTCCATACCTTGCACACCAATCTGGATATCAAAGACTCCAAGCGACATTTGGTTCTAAAATACCGTGGGGCTCTACACAGATACATCCTGACTGAAATGGATTTTCTGGGCATCTCATCACTCAGTGTTGCTTATCGATATGCTTTTAAAATTGAGCAGAAATTTAAGCACCAGAACAAACAGAAATTTGGGTCTGCAAATCCACAACAACCAAAGTATGACAAAGACATCCCTAACAAACAGTCTCCTGAAAACTAGTCCAAGACACAGAAAAAGAAGGATCACGGGAAGACAAATAAGGACACCGGAAAATGTTGTGATTTATACAAAATCCCCTGGCACAACACTAATGAATGTCTCTCAAAACAGTCATTGGTGGCCGATATCAAAGACAGGGAGTCGAACCCTGATTCTGAATATGATTCTGAAAACACTGGTAAAGGACAAATCATTGACGTAGACCCCACTTCTATTGTCGTGACTGCAACAATTCAACCAGAAGAACCAACAGATCCTGAAGAGGGGGAGTGCCTTTTTCATTCACATACGTGGGTGAAGGGGATCCCACTGCATTTTTTTGTTGATAGCGGAAGCCAGAAGAACCTCATCTCAGCAGAGGTTGTTAAACAATTGGGATACTCGACAACACCACACCCGCAGCCATACAACATGGGGTGGCTTCGCCAAGGATGAGATCTTCATGTCATCTAAAAGTGTCGATTGTCATATGACATCCAACCCTTCAAGGATGAGTTATTATTTGATGTTTCCCCATTGGATGTTTGTGATGTTCTCTTGGGCCAACCATATATGTGGAAGCTCCATGCTATTTATTAGTCTCGACCCCACAATGTCATCATTTCTTTGGGGGGTCATCTCTACAGAATACCAGAGGTAGTTCCAACCATTGTTCCACCTAAAAAGTGTCGCAAGGTAGTATATCATACTGCAAAATTCAGCTTCTTCACAATCTGTTCAAAAGGGGAACAAAAGGACACTACAACCACTACAACCTCATCCCCTACACCTTCTATCCAACAGAAGCAGGTCAACAAGGTTGCAGAAAAGTGTAAATATTCCTTCTTCACACCTTCCTCTCATGGAGCTCTACTTGTTGAACAACCTCAGCTTCAATAGGTTCATGAAAAACTTCCACAAGCTAAGAAGTGTGGCGTCTCCATCAATACAAGTAGCTCACCAAGATGCAGATCCAATGAACGCTTTTCCCTCTCTCCCAGGAATTCAATGCAATGGATACCATTTCTTGATAAGGAGGTAGGATTGATCTAGGTGGATATTGGTGGCTACCCACCTTTTCCGACTGGCTCAAGACAGTTTTCTGGCAATTTTGGCAATTTACTATTTTTAGCAGCTTTTAACTTCTCGGACCATTTTGAGGGCCTAAATGAAGGATTTTCGATATTGATGTTCTCAATGATAGTTTAAGGCATGATTGAGCCCTCAAAATGAATCTCCTCGACTATACCTTTTCAATGAGATATCATACTCCTAAAATGGAGATCGTATGCAAAAGTTACAACCCCGGGACATTAATGTACTAACTTACCCAAACAGGGCCCACATGACTTTTGGTGCTTCATCTCCTAGGGTTAGGTTTTTGAATGTCTAGGGTTATTGGTATTCATGTTTATTGTAAAAATGCCTTCAGAGCCTCATTTGTAATCATCTTCTTGCTAATGCGAGTAGCTGTCACATCTCTTCTCAGAGATAAGCTGCCACCATTTTAGCAAGTCTTTCACTCTCTATTTTTACAGTCTCTGTACATTTCTTTCATTAATAGAAATTGTGTATTACTGTATCTCTGTGTTTATGGTTGCATCTCTGATATATTTGTGTTATATTATTGAATATCTACGATATCTCTGTGCATTTCTTTATTATATCTCCAATCTCATTTCGTGCCGAAAATAATCTGGATCAATGGTATCATAGGAGGTTGCTCTTGATCATTTTTTCAGTGCATGTCCTCGACGAGGTCCGAGTATAGAAAGTTGGGTCTCGAGCTTGTTTCTCTTGAAGACAATCGCTCTTGCACACCCAAGAAACCCTCAATGGAGAAAGAAAAGAAAAATGACGGAGCAGACGATCCTATCAATCTGTTTCTTGAGCAAGCTCTCACACGAAAAAGGGATGAAATGATGGAGAATTTTTCCCACATCCTTAAATGCTTGCCGATAGCATCAGGTGAATCTTCATCAAGCGACCACTTTGGAGGCACCTCGCCTTTCAAGTTACAAGTTAATTTTGATATTCCTGTATTTGAAGGATAGATAGATGCAGAAGCCCTAGAAAGATGGTTAACTATGCTAGAAGTTTATTTCTCTGTTCTCAATTTTTTCGACAAAGAAAATATCACCTTTTCACTTCTTAAAGCTCTCCCTCATGTCAAACATTGGTGGGAAACTTACTGGGAGAAAAGTTCCACATAGGAGTCTGGAATATATGGGGTCGATCCCACTTGGGATTTTTTTATGGGCACGGTAAAGGAACAATATTACCCCGTTGCAAACTATGAGGACCAGTACATGAGATGGACTACACTACGACAAGAGAGGGGCCAAGAAGTTCTGTATTCCACCAATACCTTCCATACCTTGTGCACCAAGCTAGGTATCAAAAGCTTTGAGCGACATTTGGTTATGAAATACCATGGAGATCTACACAGATACATCTAGAATGAAATGAATTTTCTGGACATCTCATCACTCGGTGTTGCTTATCAATATGTTGTTAAAATTAAGAAGAAATTTAAGCACCAGAACAAATGGGAATTCATGTCTGCAAATCCTCAACAACCAAAGTATAACAAAGATAACCCTAACAAATAGTCTCAAGAAAACCAGTCCATGACATAGGAAAAGAAGGGTCATGGGAAGACAAATAAGGACACTGGAAAATCGTGTGATTTCCACAAAATCCTCTGGCACAACACTGATGAATGTCGCTCAAAACAATCAATGGTGGTCGATATCAAAGACAAGGAGACGAACCCTGATTCAAAATATGATTCTGAAAATACTGGTAAAGGACAGATCATTGACACAGACCCCACTGTTATTTTCATGACAACAACAATTCAACTAGAAGAACCAACAGATCCCAAAGAGGTGGAGCATCTTTTTCATTCACAGATGTGGGTGAAGGGGACACCGCTGCATTTTATTGTTGATAGCGGAAGCTAGAAGAACCTCATATCAGCAAAGGTTGTTAAATAGTTGGGATTGTCGACAACACCACACCCGCAACCACACAACATCAAGTGGCTTCACCAAGGATGAGATCTCCATGTCATCTAACAGTGTCGATTGCCATACGGCATCCAACCTTTCAAGGATGAGGTATTATGTGATATTTCCCCACTGGATGTCTGTGATTTTCTCTTGGGCCAACCATATATGTGGAAGCGCCATGCTATTTATGAGTCTCGACCCCGTAGTGTCATTGTTTCTCTGGGAGGTCATCTCTACAGAGTACCAGAGGTAGTTCCAACCATTTTTCTACCTAAAATGTGTCACAAGGTAGTCTCTCATACTGCAAAATTAATCTTCTTCACAATTTGTTCAAAAGGGGAACAAAAGGACACTACAACCACTACAGCCTCACCCCATGCACCTTCTATCCAACAGAAGAAGGTCGCCAAGGTTGCAGAAAAGCACAAATATTCCTTCTACACACCTTCCTCTCATGGAGCTCGACTTGTTTAACAACCTCAACTTCAATAGGTTCATGACAAACTTCCACAAACTAAGCAACGCGACATCTCCAGCAATACAAGCAGCTCACCAAGATGCAGATCCAGCAAACACTTTTCCCTCTCCCCTGAGAAATCAACGCAATGGATACCATTTATTTTTAAGGAGGGAGGATTGATCCAGGTGGATATCGGTGGCTACCAACCTTTTTCGACTAGGTCAAAACAGTTTTCTTGCAATTTTGACAATTTACTATTTTTAGTAGGTTTTAACTTTCGGGGCCATTTTGAGGGCCTAAATGAATGATTTTTGAGATTGAGGTTCTCAATGATATTCTAAGGCATGATTGAGCCCCCAAAATGAATCTCCTTGATGATACCTTCCCAACGAGCTATCATACGCCTAAAACGAAGATCATATGCAAACGTTACGACCCCGGGAAGTTAATGTACTAACTTACCCAAACGGGGCCCACATGACTTTTGGGGCTTCATGTCCTAGGGTTAGGTTTTTGGATGTCTATGGTTTTGGGCATTCCTGTTTATTGTAAAAAGGCCTTCAGAGACTCATTTTTAATCATCTTCTTGTGAATGTGAGTAGCCGTCACATCTTTTCTCAGAGATAAGATGCCACCATTCTAGCAAGTCTTTCACTCTGTATTTTTACAGTCTCTGTACATTTCTTTCATTAATAGAAATTGTGTATTACAGTATCTCTGTGTTTACGGTTGAATATTTGATATATTTCTATTATATTATTGAATATCTGTGATATCTTTGTTCATTTCTTTATTATATCTCCGATCTCATTTCATGCCAAAAATACTCCAGATCAGTGGTATCAGAGCAGGCTGCTCTTGATTGTTTTTCAGTGCATGTCCCTGACGATGTATGAGTATATAAAGTTGGGCATCGAGCTTGTCTCTCTTTAATAAAATCGCTCTTGCACAACCAAGAAACCCGCAATGGAGGAAGAAAATAAAAATGACAGAGCATACAATCATATCAATCTGTTGCTTGAGCAAGCTCTCATGGGACAGAGGGATGAAATGATGGAGAATTTTACCCACATCCTTAAACACTTGCCGATAACATCAGGTGCATATTCATCAAGCAACCACTTTGGAGGCAACACACCTTTCAAGGTACAAGTTAATTTTGATATTCCTCTATTTGAAGGACAGATAGATGCAGAAGCCCTAGAAAAATGGTTAACTCTCCTATAAGGTTATTTCTCTGTTCACAATTTTTCCAACAAAGAAAAGATCACCTTCAAACTCCTTAAAGATCTCCCTTATGTCAAACATTGGTGGGAAAATTACTAGGAGAAAATTTCCACAGATGAGTCTAGAATATATGGGGTCGATCCCACTTGGGATTTTTTTATGGATGTGGTAAAGGAACAGTATTACCCTGTTGGCAACTATGAGGACCAGTACATGAGATGGACCACACTGTGAAAAGAGAGGGGCCAAGAAGTTCTAGATTTCACCAATACCTTCCATGCCTTGCGCACCAAGCTAGGTATCAAAGACTTCGAGCGACATTTGGTTATGAAATACCATGGGGCTCTACATAG
>SNQJ01S0095345.1:0-11760 GCA_010110895.2 Picea sitchensis | reverse complement strand
CTGAAATATATGGGGGGGCGATCCCACTTGGGATTTTTTTATGGATGCGGTAAAGGAATAGTATTACCCTGTTGGCAACTATGAGGACCAGTACATGAGATGGACCACACCTCGACAAGAGAGGGTCCAAGTAGTTCTGAAGTTCACCAATACCTTCCATACCTTGCGCACCAGGATGGGTATCAAAGACTTCGAGTGACATTTGGTTCTGAAATACCGTGGGGTTCTACACAAATACATTTAGACTGAAATTGATTTTCTGAAAATCTCATCACTCGGTGATGCTTATCGATATGATGTTAAAATTGAGAATAAATTTAAGCACCAGAACAAATGGGAATTTAGGTCTGCAAATCCACAACAACCAAAGTATAACAAAGATATCCCTAACAAACAGTCTCCCAAAAACCAGTCCAAGACACAGGAAAAGAAGGGTCACGGTAAGACAAAGAAGGACACCGGAAAATGGTGTGATTTCCACAAAATCCCTTGGAACAACACTGATGAATGTCAATCAAAATAGTCATTGGTGGTTGAGATCAAAGACAAGGAGCCAAACCCCGATTCAGAATCTAATTCTGAAAATACTGGTAAAGGACAGATCATTCACACAGACCCCACTGCTATTGTCGTGACTGCAACAATTCAACCATAAGAACCAACAGATCCTGAAGAGGGGGAGCACCTTTTTCATTAACAGATTTGGGTGAAGGGGACCCCACTGCATTTTATTGTTGATAGTGGAAGCCGAAAGAACCTCATCTCAGCAGAGGTTGTTAAACATTTGGGATTGTCGACAACACCACACCCGCAGCCATACAACATTGGGTGGCTTCACCAAGGATGAGATCTCTGTGTCATCCAACAATGTCAATTGTCATACGACATCCAACCCTTCAACGATGAGGTATTATGTGATGTTGCTCCACTAGATGTTTGTGATGTTCTCTTGGGCCAACCATATATGTGGAAGCGTCATGCTATTTATGAGCCTCGACCTAGCAGTGTCACTTTTTCTCACGAGGGTCATCTCTACAGAATACCAGAGGTAGTTCCAACTAAAAAGTGTCACAAGGTAGTATCTCATACTGCAAAATTCAGCTTCTTCACAATCTGTTCAAAAGGGGGACAAAAGGACACTGCAACCGCTACAACCTCACCCCATGTACCTTCTATCCAACAGAAGTAGGTCGACAAGGTTGCAGAAATGCACAAAGATTCCTTCTGCACACCTTCCTCTCATGTATATTTACTTTTTGAACAGCCTTAGCTTCAATAGGTTCATGATAGACTTCCACAAACTAAGCAACGCGACGTCCCCAGCAATACAAGCAACTCACCAAGATGCAGATCCATCAAACGTTTTTCCCTCTCCCCTGGGAACTCAATGCAATGGAGAACATTGCTTCCTAAGGAGGGAGGATTTATCTAGGTGGATATCGGTGGCCACCCACCTTTTTTTGACTGGGTCAAAACAGTTTTCTGGCAATTTTGGCAATTTACTATTTTTAGCAGGTTTTAACTTCCGGGGCAATTTTGGGGGACTAAATGAAGGTTTTTCTATATCGATGTTATCAATGATAGCCTAATGCATTATTGAACACCCAAAATTAATCTCCTCAATGATACCTTTCCAACGGGCTATCATACGCCTAAAATGGATATCGTATGCAAAAGTTACGACCCCGGGAAGTTAATGTACTAACTTACCAAAACAGGGCCCACATGACTTTTCGCGCTTCATCTCCTAGGGTTAGGTTTTTGAATGTCTAGGTTTTTTGGCATTCCTATTTATTGTAAAAAGGCCTTCACATCCTCATTTGTAATCATCTTCTTTCAAATGCGAGTAGCCATCACATCTCTTCTCAGAGATAAGCTCCCACCATTCTTTTGAGTCTTTCACTTTGTATTTTTACAGTCTCTGTACATTTCTTTCATTAATAGAAATCATGTATTACTGTATCTCTGTGTTTACGGTTTCATATCTGATATATTTCTGTTATATTATTGAATATATGTGATATCTTTGTGCATTTATTTATTATATCTCCGATCTCATTCTCTACCAAAAATAATCTGGATCAGTGGTATCAGAGCAGGCTGCTCTTGATAGTTTTTTCATTGCATGTCCCCGACGAGGTCCGAGTAGAGAAATTTGGGTCTTGAGCTTGTCTCTCTTGAAGACAATCACTCTTGCACACCCAAGAAACCCTCAATGGGGGAAGAAAAGAAAAATGACGGAGCAGACAATCCTATCAATCTGTTGCTTGAGCAAGCTCTCACGCGACAGAGGGACGAAATGATGGAGAATTTTTTCCACATCCTTAAATGCCTGCTGATAGCATTAGGT
Source organism: Picea sitchensis (assembly GCA_010110895.2). NCBI lineage: Eukaryota > Viridiplantae > Streptophyta > Pinopsida > Pinales > Pinaceae > Picea > Picea sitchensis. The sequence continues at coordinate 9,410 of SNQJ01S0095345.1, read as the reverse complement.
GCATCTTCATCAAGCAGCCACTTTGGAGGCACCTCGTCTTTCAAGGTACAAGTTAATTTTGATACTCCTATATTTGAAGGACAGATAGATGCATAATCCCTAGAAAAATGGTTAACTCTACTATAAGGTTATTTATCTGTTCACAATTTTTCCAACAAAGAAAGATCACCTTCACACTTCTTAAAGCTATCCCTTATGTCAAAAATTGGTGGGAAACTTACTGGGAGAAAATTTCCATAGAGGAGTCTAGAATATATGGTTTCTATCCCACTTGGGATTTTTTTATGGATGCAAGAAAAGAAATAGTATTACCATGTTGGTAACTATGAGGACCAGTACATGAGATGGACCACACTGCGACAAGAAAGGGGCCAAGAAATTACGAAGTCCAGCAATACCTTCCATACCTTATGCACCAAGATGGGTGTCAAAGACTCTGATCGACATTTGTTTCTGAAATACCGTGGGGCTCTACACAAATACATCCAGACTGAAATGGATTTTCTGGACATCCCATCACTCGGTGCTGCTTATCGATATGCTATTAAAATTGAGCAGAAATTTAAGCACCAGAACGAATGAGAATTCCGGTCTACAAATTCGCAACAACCAAAGTATGACAAAGACAGCCCTAACAAACAGTCTCCCAAAACCCAGTATAAGACACAGGAAAAGAATGGTCACGGGAAGACAAAGAAGGACACCGAAAAATCTTGTGATTTCCACAAAATCCTCTGGCACAACACTGATGAATGTCACTCAAAAAAGTCATTGGTGGTCGAGATCAATAACAAGGAGCTGAACCCTAAGTCAGAATCTGATTCTGAAAATACTGGTAAAGGACAGATCCTTGACGCAGACCCCACTGCTATTGTCATGACCGCAGTAATTCAACCAGAAGAACCAATAGATCCTGAAGAGGGGGAGCACCTTTTTCATTCACAGATGTGGGTGAAGGGCACCCCACTGCATTTTATTGTCGATATCGGAAGCCATAAGAACTGCATCTCAGCAGAGATCATTAAATAGTTGGGATTGTCAACAACACCACACCCACAACCATACAACATTAGGTGGCTTCGCCAAGGATGAGATCTCCATGTCATCCAATAGTGTCGATTGTCATACGACATCCAACCCTTTAAGGATGAGGTATTATGTGATTTTTCCCCACTGGATGTCTGTGATATTCTCTTGGGCCAACCATATATGTGGAAGCGTCATGCTATTTATGAGTCTTGACCCCACAGTGTCATTGTTTCTCTAGGGGGTCATCTCTACAGAATACTAGAAGTATTTCCAACCATTTTTCCACCTAAAAAGTGTTGCAAGGTAGTATCTCATACTGCAAAATTCAGCTTCTTCACAATTTGTTCAAAAGGGGAACAAAAGGACACTGCAACCACTACAACCTCTCCCCCTGCACCTTCTATCCAACAGAAGCAGGTCAAAAATATTGCAGCAAAGCACAAAGATTCCTTATGCACACCTTCCTCTCATGTAGCTCGACTTTTTTAACAACCTCAGCTTCAACAGGTTCATGATAGACTTCCACAAACTAAGCAGCTCGACGTCTGCAGCAATACAAGCAACTCACCAAGATGCAGATCCAACAAATGATTTTCCCTCTCCCCTGGGAACTCAACGCAATGGATACCATTGCCTACTAAGGAGGGAATATTGATCCATGTGTATGTCGGTGGCCACCCACCTTTTTCGACTAGCTCAAAACAGTTTTCTTTCAATTTTGGCCATTTACTATTTTTAGTAGGTTTTAACTTCCGCAGCCATTTTGAGGGCCTAAATGAAGGTTTTTAAAGATCGACATTCTCAATGATATCCGAAGGCATTATTGACCCCCCAAAATGAATAACCTCGACGATACCTTTCCAACGAGCTATCATACTCCTAAAACAGAGATCGTATGCAAAAGTTACAACCCCGGGAAGTTATTGTACTAACTTACCCAAATAGGGCCCACATGACTTTTGGCGCTTCATCTTCTAGGGTTAGGTTTTTGGATGTCTAGGATGTTTGGCATTCCTGTTTATTGTAAAAAGGCCTTCAGAGCCTCATTTGTGATCATCTTCTTGTGAATGCGAGTAGCCGTCACTTCTCTTCTTAGAGATAAGTTGTCACCATTCTAGCGAGTCCTTCACTCTATATTTTTACAGTCTTTGTACATTTATTTCATTAATAGAAATNCTCGACTTTTTTAACAACCTCAGCTTCAACAGGTTCATGATAGACTTCCACAAACTAAGCAGCTCGACGTCTGCAGCAATACAAGCAACTCACCAAGATGCAGATCCAACAAATGATTTTCCCTCTCCCCTGGGAACTCAACGCAATGGATACCATTGCCTACTAAGGAGGGAATATTGATCCATGTGTATGTCGGTGGCCACCCACCTTTTTCGACTAGCTCAAAACAGTTTTCTTTCAATTTTGGCCATTTACTATTTTTAGTAGGTTTTAACTTCCGCAGCCATTTTGAGGGCCTAAATGAAGGTTTTTAAAGATCGACATTCTCAATGATATCCGAAGGCATTATTGACCCCCCAAAATGAATAACCTCGACGATACCTTTCCAACGAGCTATCATACTCCTAAAACAGAGATCGTATGCAAAAGTTACAACCCCGGGAAGTTATTGTACTAACTTACCCAAATAGGGCCCACATGACTTTTGGCGCTTCATCTTCTAGGGTTAGGTTTTTGGATGTCTAGGATGTTTGGCATTCCTGTTTATTGTAAAAAGGCCTTCAGAGCCTCATTTGTGATCATCTTCTTGTGAATGCGAGTAGCCGTCACTTCTCTTCTTAGAGATAAGTTGTCACCATTCTAGCGAGTCCTTCACTCTATATTTTTACAGTCTTTGTACATTTATTTCATTAATAGAAATTGTGCATTACTGTATCTCTGTGTTTTTGGTTGAATATCTAATATATTTATGTTATATTATTGAATATCTACGATATCTCTGTGAATTTTTTTATTATATCTCCGATCTAATTTCGTTCTGAAAATAATCTGGATCAGTGGTATTAGAGCAGGATGCTCTTGATTGTTTTTTCAATGCATGTCCCCGACGAGGTCCGAGTATAGAAAGTTGGGTCTCGATCTTTTCTCTCTTGAATACAATCTCTCTCGCACACCCAAGAAACCCTCAATGGAAGAAGAAAAGAAAAATGACAGAGTAGATGATCCTATCAATCTGTTGCTTGAGCAAGCTCTCACGCGACAAAGGGACGAAATGATGGAGAATTTTTTCCACATCCTTAAATGCTTGTCGATAGCATCAGGCGCATCTTCATCAAGCGATCACTTTTGGAGGAACCTCGCCTTTCAAGGTACAAGTTAATTTTGATATTCCTGTATTTGAAGGAAAGATAGATGCAGAGGCCCTAGAAAAATGGTTAACTCTGCTAGAAGGTTATTTCTCTGTTTACAATTTTTCCAACAAAGAAAAGACCACCTTCACACTCCTTAAAGATCTCCCTTATGTCAAACATTGGTGGGAAAATTACTGGGAGAAAGGTTCCACAGATGAGTCTGGAATATATGGGGTCGATCGCACTTGGGATTTTTTTATGGATGCGGTAAAGGAACAGTATTACCCTGTTGGAAACTATGAGGACCAGTTCATGAGATGGACCACACTGTGACAAGACAGGGGCCAAGTAGTTCTAGAGTTCACCAATACCTTCCATGCCTTGCGCACCAAGATGGGTATCAAAGACTCCGAGTGACATTTGGTTCTAAAATACCGTGGGGCTCTACACAGATGCATCCAGACTGAAATGGATTTTTTGGACATCTCATCACTCAGTGCTGCTTATCGATATGCTGTTAAAATTGAGCAGAAATTTAAGCACCAGAACAAACGGGAATTCAAGAGTGCAAATCCACAACAACCAAAGTATGACAAAGACAGTCGTAACAAAAAGTCTCCCAAAAACTAGTCCATGACACAGGAAAAGAAGGGTCACGGGAAGACAAAGAAGGACACCAGAAAATGGCATGATTTACATAAAATCTCCTGGAACAACACTGATGAATGTCGTTCAAAACATTCATTGGTGGTTGAGATCAAAGACAAGGAGCCGAACCCTGATTCAGAATCTGATTCTGAAAATACTGGTAAAGGACAGTTCATTGACACAAACCACACTGCTATTGTCGCGACTGTAGCAATTCAACCAGAAGAACCAATAGATCTTGAAGAGGGGGAGCGCCTTTTTCATTCACATATGTGGGTGAACGGGACCCCGCTACATTTTGTTGTTAATAGAAGAAGCCAGAAGAACCTCATCTCAACAGAGGTCGTTAAACAGTTGGGATTGTCGACAACACCACACCCACAGCCATACGACATCAAGTGGATTTGGCAAGGACAAGATCTCTGTGTCATCCAATAGTGTCAATTGTCATATGACATCCAACCCTTCAATGATGAGGTATTATGTGATGTTTCCCCATTGGATGTCTGTGATGTTCTCTTGAGCCAACCATATATGTGGAAGCACCATGCTATTTATGAGTTTCGACCCCACAGTGTCATGGTTTCTCTAGGGGGTCATATCTACAGAATCTCAGATGTAGTTCCAACCATTGTTCCACCTAAAAAGTGTCACAAGGTAGTATCTCATACTGCAAAATTTAGCTTCTTCGCAATCTGTTCAAAAGAGGAACAAAAGGACACTGCAACCACTACAGGATCACCCCCTACACCTTCTATCCAACAGAAGTAGGTTGACAAGGTTGCAAAAAAGTGCAAAGATTCATTCTGCACAACCTCCTCTCATGTATCTCAACTTGTTGAACAGGCTCATGACAGACTTCCACAAAATAAGCAGCGCGACGTCTCCAACAATACAAGCAACAGACCAAGATGCAGATCCAACAAACTCTTTTCCCTCTCCCTCGGGAACTCAATGCAATGGATACCATTTATTCCTAAGGAGGGAGGACTGATCTAGGTGGATATCAGTGGCCACCCACATTTTTTGACTGGCTCAAAACAGTTTTCTGGCAATTTTGGCAATTTATTATTTTTAAAGGGTTTTATCTTCTAGGGCCATTTTAAGGGCCTAAATGAAGGTTTTTTGAGATCAAGGTTCTAAAATATATCCAAATTCATAATTGGGCCCTCAAAATGAATCTCCTCGATGATACCTTTCCAACGAGCTATCATATGCCTAAAACAGAGATCGTATGCAAAAGTTACGACCACGGGAAGTTAATGTACTAACTTACCCAAACGAGGCCCACATGACTTTTGGCACTTCGTCTCCTAGGGTTAGGGTTTTGGATGTCTAGGGTTTTTGTCATTCCTGTTTATTGTAAAAATGCCTTCAGATCCTCATTTGTAATCATCTTCTCACAAATGTGAGTAGCCGTCACATCTCTTCTCAATGATAAGCTGCCACCATTCTAGCAAGTCTTTCACTCTGTATTTTTAAAGTCTTTGTTCATTTCTTTCATTAATAGAAATCATGTATTACTGTATCTCTGTGTTTACGGTTTCATATATGATATATTTATGTTATATTATTGAATATCTATGATATCTATGCATTTCTTTATTATATCTCCGATCTCATTTCATGCCGAAAATAGTCCGGATCAGTGGTATCAGAGGAGGTTGCTCTTGATCATTTTTTCAGTGCATGTCCCTGAAGAGGTCGGAGTATAGAAAGTTGGTTCTTGAGCTTGTTTGTCTTGAATACAATCGCTCTCACACACCCAAGAAACCCTCAATGGAGGAAGAAAAGAAAAACGGCGGAGCAAATGATCCTATCAATATGTTGCTTGAGCAAGCTCCCACGCAACAGAGGGACGAAATGATGGCAAATTTTGCCCACATCCTTAAATACTTGTCGATAGCATCAGGCGCATCTTCAACAAGCGGCCACTTTGGAAGCACCTTTCCTTTCAAGATACAAGTTAATTTTGATATTCCTATATTTGAAGGACAGATAGATGCAAAAGCCCTAGAAAAATGGTTAACTTTGCTAGAAGATTATTTCTTTGTTCACAATTTTTCCGACAAAGAAAATAAAACCTTCGCACTCCTTAAAGGTATCCCTCATGTCAAACATTGGTGGGAAACTTACTACGAGAAAAGTTCCATAGAGGAATCTAGAATATATGGGGCCGAACCCACTTGGGATTTTTTTATGGATGCGGTACAGGAACAATATTACCCGGTTGGAAACTATGCAAACCAGTACATGAGATGGACCACACGTCGACAAGAAAGGGGCCAAGCAGTTCCAGAGTTCACCAATACCTTACATACCTTGCACACCAAGCTGGGTATCAAAGACTCTAATCGACATTTGGTTCTGAAATACTGTGGGGCTCTACACAGATACATCCAAACTAAAATGGATTTTCTGGACATCTTATCACTCAATCCTGCTTATCGATATGCTATTAAAATTTAGAAAAAATTTAAGCACTAGAACAAATAGGAGTTCAGGTCTGCAAACCCGCAACAACCAAAGTATGACAAAGACAGCCCTAACAAACAGTCTCAAGAAAACCAGTCCAAGACATAGGAAAAGAAGGGTCACGGGAAGACAAAGAAGGACACCGAAAAATGGTGTGATTTCCACAAAATCCCATGGCACAACACTAATGAATGTCACTCAAAAAAATCAATGGTTTCCAAGATCAAAGACAAGGAGCCAAACCCTGATTTGAAATCTGATTCTAAAAATACTAGTAAAGGACAGATCATTGATGTAGACCCCACTGCTATTGTCGCGACTGCAACAATTCAACCAGAAGAACCAACAGATCCCGAAGAGGGTGAGAGCCTTTTTCATTCACAGATGTGGGTGAAGGGGACCCCACTGCATTTTATTCTTGATAGAGGAAGCTAGAAGAACCTCATCTCCGTAGAGGTCATTAAACAGTTGGGATTGTCGGCAACACCACACCCACATCCAAACTACATCAGGCATCTTTTCCAAGGATGAGATCTTCGTGTCATCCAATAGTGTCAATTGTCAAAAGACATCCAACCCTTCAAGAATGAGGTATTATCTGATGTTTCCCACTGGATGTCTGTGATGTTCTCTTGGGCCAACCATATATGTGGAAGCACCATGCTATTTATGAGTCTCGACCCCACAGTGTCATTGTTTCTCTAGGGGGTCATCTCTATAGAATATCAGAGGTAGTTCCAACCATTTTTCCACCTAAAAAGTGTCGCAAGGTAGTATCTCATACTGTAAAATTCAGCTTCTTCACAATCTGTTCAAATGGGGAACAAAAGGACACTGCAACCACTACAGCCTCGCCCCCTGCACCTTCTATCCAATAGAAGCAAGTCGACAAGGTTACAGCAAAGTGCCAATATTCCTTCTACACACCTTCCTCTCATGTAGCTCGAATTTTTGAACAACCTTAGCTTCAACAGGATCATGACAGACTTCCACAAACTAAGAAGCACGACATCTCTAGAAATACAAGCAGCTCCCCAAGATGAAGATCCATAAAATGCTTTTCCCTCTCCCCCAAGAACTCAATGCAATCAATAACATTGCTTCCTAAGGAGGTAGGATTGATCTAGGTGGATATCAGTTGCCACCCACCTTTTCTGACTGACTCAAAATAGTTTTCTAGCAATTTTGGCAATTTAGTATTTTTAGCAGGTTTTAACTTTCGGGGCAATTTTGAGGGCCTAAATGAAGGTTTTTCAATATCGAGGTTCTCAATGATGGAAAAATGCATGATTGAGCCCTCAAAATGAATCTCCTCGACAATACATTTTCAATGATCTATCATACGCCTAGAACAGATATCGTATGCAAAAGTTACGACCCCAGGAAGTTAATGTACTAACTTACCCAAATGGGACCCACATGACTTTTCGTGCTTCATCTCCTAGGGTTAGGTTTTTCGATGTCTAGGGTTTTTTTCATTCTTGTTTATTGTAAAAAGGCCTTCAAAGCCTCATTTTTAATCATCTTCTTGGGAATGTGAGTAGCCATCACATCTCTTCTGAGAGATAAGCTGCCACCATTCTAGCGAGTCTTTCACTCTGTATTTTTACAGTCTCTGTACATTTCTTTCATTAATAGAAATCGTGTATTACTATATCTCTGTGTTTATAGTTTCATATCTGATATATTTCTTTTATATTATTGAATATCTATGATATCTCTGTGCATTTGTTTGTTATATCTATGATTTCATTTCGTGCCGAAAATAATCCGGATCAGTGGTATCAAAGCAAGTTGCTCTTGATCGTTTTTTCAATGCATGTCCCCAATGAGGTTCGAGTATAGAAAGTTGGGTCTCGAACTTGTCTCTCTTGAAGACAATTTCTCTCGTACACCCAAGAAACCATCAATGGCGGAAGAAAATAAAAATGATGGAGCAGACAATCCTATCAATCTATTGCTTGAGCAAGCTCTCACGTGACAGAGGGACAAAATGATTGATAATTTTTCCCACAACCTTACACGCTTGCCGATAGCATCAGGTGCATCTTCATAAAGTGGCCACTTTGGAGGCACCTTGCCTTTCAAGGTAAAAGTTAATTTTGATATTCCTGTATTTGAAGGACAGATAGATGCAGAAGCCCTAGAAAAATGGTTAACTCTGCTAGAAGGTTATTTCTCTGTTAACAATTTTTCCGAAAAATAAAAGATCACCTTCACACTCCTTAAAGCTCTCCCCCATGTCAAACATTGGTGGGAAACTTACTGGGAGAAAATTTCCACAGAGGAGTCTGGAATATATGGGGTCGATCCCACTTGGTATTTGTCTATGGATGCAGTAAAGGAATAGTATTACCCTATTGGCAACTATGAGTACCATTACATGAGATGGACCACACTATGACAAGAGAGGGGCCAAGTAGTTTTGGAGTTCACCAATACCTTCCATACCTTGCGCACCAATATGGGTATCAAAGACTACGAGTGACATTTGGTTCTGAAATACCGTGGGGCTCTACACAGATACATCCAGACTGAAATAGATTTTCTGGGCATTTAATCAATCGATGCTACTTATCGATATCCTCTTAAAATTGAGCAAAAATTTAATCACCAGAAGAAATGGGAATTTGGGTTTGCAAATCCTCAACAACCAAACTATGACAAAGACATCCCTAACAAATAGTCTCCTGAGAACCAGTCCAAGCCACAAGAAAAGAAGGGTCATGGGAAGACAAAGAACGAGACCGAAAAATGGTGTGATTTCCACAAAATCCCCTGGCACAACACTGATGAAAGCTATAAACAATCATTGGTGGCTGAGATCAAAGACAAGGAGCTGAACCCTGATTCAAAATCTAATTCTGAAAATACTAGTAAAGGACAGATCATTGATGCATATGCCATTGATATTGTTGTGACCGCAGTAATTCAACTAGAAGAACCAACAGA